>OX393584.1:26482560-26791785 GCA_947652605.1 Elmis aenea
AAAAAAACTAAATTCTGTCATATGAGATTTTCTTGCTGAATTCGATTATGCAAAAATATACTGGGTGTTCAATTTAAAAAAAAATACTTTTAGTGACGCCCCACTTTTATGAAACCCCCTGTATACTTGAAACTAATTTTAAAACATGCACGTGTAGAAATACTATAAGTTTCAATAAAAACTTTTTTTTATTAAGTTGACATTAAGGGCAATAATGGACTTTATCGCACTAATGGCGCACCCTGTATAATAGTCATAAAACGAAAAGTCGAAAAATCGAGCTATCGGTGATAACTCGAAACCAAAAGACGATAACCAATTTTAGTTTTCACCATGAACTTTTTCTCGAAAAAAGAGATCGAGGAAGCGGGGCCCGTTTTTCCATAACTCTTATAGTCACCGAGATTCCCTGTGAAAACATCGAAATTTGCCCACCCTGTAAAGCAAAAGTAGCACTTTTTTGCCCAAAACTTAACCCAATACTCTTTTTGATTATAATGATTTGACGCCCGGATGATAGAAGTTCGGATAATCGATATTTCACTTTGTAAAGTTTGAAAAATGTATCTGCACTTAAATGATTATACATCTTGTCAGTCAAACAACTAAAATTATCATTTTAGAGACAACACTTGACCGAAATAATTATGTCGTTAATTTTTAAAACATTTAGCAAACCATATAACAATTTTGTTTTGTTCCACTAATAATATCATAAGTTATTTACAGCAATTATTACTTATTAGTACAAATATATGATCATAAAATTAGCAAGTTTTAAATAAAGGCAGATTTATTGACTAGGAAAACTTGTCTTAAATCACTGAGCAAATTTAAGTGACAAATATTTACATGAACGTAAAAGTGACGCTTGTAGTCAATTCACACTTTAAATTGTGGCACATTTTTATGCAAACGTGAATTACTTGCGAAAATTTGAGTTTTCTACGTTTATATTTCACTTACTTTCAATTCTGTCTTAATGTTATTTTTACTTTTTTTATTTAACATTGTTACAAACAGATTAGATTTAATATGTAGGTGTTTGACTTAACCAATTTTATACACAGGGTTGATCCAATTTTAAATAATGGGCAGTAGCGTAGCAAGGGGGGGCGGCACTTTCAGTCTAGTCTACCCAAATGGGATAAAAATGAAAATCTCGGGGTAATGAAAGAACAGTAGGTATAATAATCAGTACCGGCACTAGCTCTAGTAAATTCATAAAAATTCATTAAAAAAAAGAGAATTATTATCGAAGTTAGGTGATAAAACGAGCTACTTGACCTTGCTTTATTGAAAACCCGCCCCCTTGTAACGACGGAAATTCCAAGTACCTAATAAAATTTATGATAGGGTACCAACCATTAAATAGAATTATAAAACAATTCATTTATTTTAGGCATTAAAATCCATGCAGTTTTAAAATCTATTGTAACGGGGATTTTTCACCCTTATTAAAAATAATTTCGTGGGAGTGGGGGCGATCTGATTAAAGAAAATAAAAATCAGAAAAGGTTCTACCGTAAAACTGTAATTTTGGAAGATGGTAAAGTATTCTACATTATCTAACTTTGCATTAAAACACGTTTGAACGTCTAAAATTAAAAAAAAATCGCCTGCGACGCATTTTGTTTCCCTCCCACTTTTTTGTGTCGATCTCTGCTTGCTTTTGGAAAAATCAAAAGTTGGCAACCCTTATTTATAGAGGCGGCAAATTCAGGGACCGCCCCGGGCGGCACAAACTCTAGCTACGCCACTGATAATGGGATAGTTTCAAATGTCAAAATTTCAACAAAATTCGCACAGTAAAAATAACGTTTTACGATCAAAAATTAAGCTCTATTACGAGGTAATCGCCAAAATTTCTCGGCCTGACATAGATCTTGGTATCGCACGTTCAAGCCATATTAGCCTTGGAAAAAACAAAAATGGATTTAATACCAATTAGTTTTCTTATATTTCGTTCGTCACTATGTCAAAAGTCACGAAAATTGAGTATCGAGCTGTTATAAAATTTCTTACTCGCGAAGGTCTTTCTCCTCAAAACATCAAAGTTCGACTGAAGGAGGTGTACGGGGACAATTCCCCGTCTTATTCTTACCACTGAAGATTGGTCAAAACGGTTTCGAATGGGGCAAAAATCCTTGGAAGATGATACAAGAACAGGAAGGACTGTGGAAGTGGTGACGGACGACAAGATTGCCCTTGTTGAGGAACTCGTATTAGGCGATCGACGCTTGAAGGCGAAAGAACTATCAAAAATGTCGGGGCTTTCAGATACAAGCATTCGCCGAATTCTCCACGATCAATTAGGCATGAATAAAAATAGTGCAAGGTGGGTCCCCGAACATCTCCCAGCAGTTCAACGCCAGCGTCGTGTTGAATGTGCTCGATCCTTTTTGGAGCTCTGTGGAGAGAATCCTGTGGACGCGTTGAAGACAATTGTTACAGGGGATAAAACCATGGTTCTCTACTGTGATCCTTTGTCCAAAAGAGAATCGATGGAACGGAGGCGAAAAAGAGAAGCGCCGCCATGAAAGTTCAGGGTCTGTCAGTCGACAAAAAAGGTGATGGCTACGATCTTTTGGGATTGTGAGGGCATTCTTCTCACAGATTTTAAAGAACGCAACAACACAGTCAAAGGGTAATATTATGCAGCACTCCTGCACAAATTACGACAAAATATTCGGGAAAAAAGACGTGGGAAACTGACCAGAGGCGTGCGTTTACTGCACGACAATGCCCCCGTGCACACTGCTGGAATTGCTCAAGCCGCAGTTCGTGACTGCGGTTTTAAACAAATCGATCACCCTCCGTATATCCAGATATGGCCCCCAGTGATTATTGCCTGTTTGGAAATTCGAAAAAGGGCCTTCGCGGGCGCCATTTCAAGAGGCGAAGGCTGCAGTTTGGACACATTTCGCAGACAAACCGAAGGCATATTTTTTTAGGGGTATCGAATTGTTGCTAAAACGATGTAATAAGTGGTGCCTTTATGTCAGAGGGAATTATATTGAAAAATTTCATTTAATTTTGAGCCTAGCCGTTTCTTTCATAGTCAGGCCGGAAAACTTTGGCCCTCACCTCGTATCGTATATGTAACAATTGGCAAATTTAACCGAATCTCTATCTGATATATTAAACGAGATCATCAAAGTCGCGCCCGATTAATTGGTTTTAGGATTTTCCAGAAGTCATTTTACCAGGCATAATTTTGCGTTAACTATACCTGCATAAATGAAACCGTAAAATTTTCTAATACTCGATCTGTTTTGGGCATATACTCGTATTATAAATATTAAAACTGTTAATAATGCGCTTTATAAGCTACTTAACAACCACTTTGACAAAGTTGTTAGAAGAATTTTAAATATTAAAATTAAATAAACCTCGATCTCTAATAATCGGTACAACGCGAGAATGAATTGACGAACTTACGTAAGTGAAGAAGCCTTTTGAATAAAGCACATATAAGTAATAAGTCATTGTAAAATGTAAGGTTACATAAAACTGTTTTCTTAACAATAGTTGCCCTTGCAAGATCGTTCACAGCAGTAGCTTTTGCATTTAGCAGGTATCCCATTAAAATAAAATAACAATTTAACCAATGAATTGAAATTTTTTCTTAGAAAAAGGTCCTCTATCACCACTTAAAATATTTGCGGCGATAACGGGGACACCCTGTATAAATATTCTATAATTTAACTAACGATAATCGGTATTTCATTAAATACCTACCTTACCTAGGTATTACATGTAATATCGACATTATATACTTTAACGGTAACATACACTAACATTTAGTATGCTAACAAAAATGACAATATCACAGGATCATGTATACGTATCGTTAACTTTAAAAATTAATTCAGTTTCATGAAGCTATTATGAAAAATATTGAAATAAATAATTTCGTAAGTGTTTAGAGAGTAAAAGTGCTTTAAAAAAAACTCGGATTTATCCTCTGAAAGGTAAACACTTTTATCCATTTACTTAACTTTGTAACTTTAATCATGGCCAAATAAAATGGGCAGAGTATTTGTTTAAATCGATTTTGAGCATATCTCGTATTAAGTGCATGTTATCATCTGACAAAAATACAATTTCAAGGGCAGCTATATCAATTTAGTAAAGAATAAAACAAGCAGTCAACGACTTCTAACTTTATTACCGATCCATTGGAGAAGATAAAATTGAATAGGCAAGTTACAAATATTTGAACAAGACGTTTTATTTGAACTTAATATTCTCACGTACATGTATAATATACTTGGCAACACAAAAACAAGATATTAACTTAATTATTACATGACACTCTTAGCTCAATGTTTGCTTTAAGGTATATTTTCACTTATCAGTGACAAAATAATAAATAAGATAATGGGTTCTATACATAACTTTATTAAAATAACGTTAATTTAATTTTCTAGGAGCTTTTAACAAAGATGTTGCTCGTAAAGATATTCTGCCTGAACACTTTTAACATTTGTCTAATAAATATTAAATAATATTAAGTCGGGTTAATTAAACAGTCTGTATAATAATGGAATAAGCAACCGTTCTATAAATAAAACACTCTCGCGATAACATTCGATATACATACGTGAGATTATAATCTAAAATTGATACGTGCACTATGAGCAGATTTTAGATTAACTACAAACTAAATTTCAGCGTCTATTTATGATCTTGTTTATTCGGCGAAATCCTTTTAATTCCAAGTATTAAATAAAATTAATTGGGTTCGATAGGTAATAATTATTATCGAATAGTTTTTCCTTATAAGCCGAACATAGGAGATAAAGAAAATTTGGAAACTTTGATAGAATAAATTATTTTTCTACTCATGTATGTGAAAGTTGTCATTTTCTCATTGCCTGCCCTACATGAAAGTTTTACTTTCGCCACTAGTGTCAAAATCAAATTTTAAAATTTACGTTTATTTTTTTTTAGCATAAACTCATAATAAACTAAAGTTGCGTTAATATTCTTACCAAATAATTTAATTTTAATGTAGCATTTTATATAAAAGCCTAAGAATGGTACAAAAATTATTATATATTTCGTTTGCAGGTTATAATTTTATTTATGTCAATGTCAGTGTGGTGGTGTCGCTATGGAAATGAAATGATTAATTAAAACTTTTACATAATAATTGTAATTTAGTTCGTTTACATTAACTTTCGTTCTATAATATAATTTTAAATTCGCGGCTCGTGAATAAATCTCACCTCACGAAAAAAACTGGACTTTCATCTCTTGTTGTAAAATATACTACTGTTTGTACTTTTGTGTGCGTAGTAGTTTTTATGGCACGTTTTAAAATTTTTGGAAAAATATATGCTGGGTGAAAAGGTTTGGGAAGGTTTTTCAATTCCTGATTTAAAAAATAAAAGTTTTAACAGCTTTCGCGCCAATCATTGTGGTATAATAACTTTATTTTGAAGCGGTTGCTCGACATAAATATGTTGCATGGATTAAACTGCTCAAAAATTGAGGTTCCGTTCATTAACTATACGTTTAGCGCTGTTATCCATGTAAATATTACAGATCCAGTGCTGGGGTACGTCTGTAAAGTATATCATTAAGCGGACGTGTTCGTTACATTGACATACCATCCCCTTTAAAATTATCGGCCTGTCTGGATTCGCAAAGTATTGCGTCACTGGAAAGACTATGGTAATTGCTTTATAACTCGAGTTTTGTACTATACTTTTTCTACGACCACATAATATACAGTGTGTCCAAACGGTATGGAATATGCTATACATCTCATTAAATATCCACTTTAGGGGAAAATGTTTTGAATAAAAGTTGTTTGGTAGATACTTAATTTTCCACCACAAGACAAAATTAACTTTTTTTTTAGAATAACAAAAGCGCAATGAAAAACATTGAAAATCTGCGATTCGCAGAAATATAAGGTTTATAGGGGTTCCTATTAAACTAACAAAGTTATAGGGGTACAACAGTCAAACTAATTATTTGGCATGTCCAACGATCCTTACCTAAAAACACTTGACAAAGAACCGTAGAATCTGATCACAAAATACCCCTCCATGAAAAAAACAGTTAGGCAAAGAGAATAATTGTGATTTTCATATTTTACAAATCGATTTTATGTATCAAAATTTTCAATACCGATGTCGGACCTTTTACAGAATTAAAACATTGAAAAAGTTTTATGCAAGAAACTGGTCCTCCTGTGTTTGAGTTAGCGAATATGTTTTGGCACTTTTAAAGACATTTTAGGAAGTAATCTAGTGCCACTTATCTAGTTAAAAGTTGCCATCAGTTCAGTCTCTCAGGGCAAATAAGTGTACCGTTAAAATTGACGTCGAGAACAATTTAAATCCAGCGATGTCCGAGTGCCCGAGTGTGCGGATGTCCTTCTTAGCACTATGCAGGTCGAGCTAAAATCGCTGTCATCACAGAATCTAAACGCTGCAAGTGCAGTTTTGTTATAAATCCACTTATAAAATGGTTTAGAACTGCATGCATATCTAAAAACACGTAGTTCTGAAAATCGCGAAATGAACGCCACAAACAGAATGTTAGGGTCGATACAATGAAGCTAAAATATTGTTAAGATGTATTTGCACATATCACATGCCTTGTGTTGTCTGAGACCTAAATATTTACAAACACGTAACATGAATATTATAAATATTATAAATATATTTAATCTATTGTATAAAATAATACAAAACGGCTATTACTATGTATTATAAATTCCTTCAGAGGGTCTGTAAAAATTTCTTTAAAAAAATAATTATACAGGGTGTCACAGATTACATTTCCAGCATGGGGGCTCGCTTATTATAAGAGATGCAGGTTTGCTTAAATTAGATGAATTATTTCTTAGTATGAGGGGAGCCATAATCAATTTTTAAAAGTACAGAATTGCTAGTGCTTCAGATGTTACAGCAAAACATGTGAAAATGTCGAATTTCTTTTTTTTCCACAATTTTTTGTCTTAATCATTAGAACAATTTTATTTGTACTTTCTTGAGGTGCTTTTTTATGTACAATGTAACCATTATTTTAGATTTTTTTAACACCTACGATTTTCGAGATATTTCCCCTAATTTTATTTTTTCTTAAGGGCCGCGAAGTTGGCTTCGGAATAGTTAAATGTGCTTTTTTTTCTCTTTTAAATGAGATATTACTTGCTATATCTATTTTTATAAATAAGCAACAAAATCAAGAAAAATCGTATTTTACCGATCACTTATCAAGCTAAGAAAATAAAAACAAAAAACAACTAATTAAATGTCGAATGACAGTAATGGTTCCAATAGACTTAAATATTGTTTTTAGCGGATAATTTTTCTCTAAGTTTAGTAAACTCCTCTAAAACTATACAGGGTGGTCCAAATTCGATGGGATTACATGGGTATCTCGCTTAATAGTCAAGATAGAGAAACGGTTAATATACCAAAAATGTGCAGTTTTTTAAGACAAGCGCAGAACAGTTTTCAAATATATCCTATCATTTTCGGTTTTTCTTGTTTTGTTTCTTGTTTTCACAGCCTACTTTTTGTTTCTCATCTTTAAAAAAATTAAAAAACATTTGTAGATTGCGTATTATTGAAAATAAATACATCATATATTTGGAAAGCAAAAACAATAAGGAATTTAAATAGGTCATGGCCAACTATAGCTTCCATTTAAAAAAAGGTGAGTTTGTGTCTTAACTTTTTACCGGCGAGCGTAAAAAATTTTTTTTTAGAACTATCAAAATCTACATAAAAATATCTAAAAATAATCTTCATAAACTGTTTCGTTATTTAAAACAATAAGGGAGATATGACACATTGTAAATATAACAAAAAAACAGTTTTTCTTTGATAACTCAACAACCGGAAATGATAGAATATTTTTGAAAACGGTTCTGAGTTTGTCCCAAATAATTGCACATTTTTGGTAATATAACCGTTTTTCTATCTTGACTATTAAGCGAGATACCCATATAACCCCATCGAATTTGGACCACCCTGTACAACAAAAAAACAGCACTGCGGCATCATACAGGCAAATGAATTTTTACTGCAAAATAAGCTCTGAATTTCAACAAAATGTTAACAATCACGCACTAGTTTCGTGTTTGTTGGACTAACAAAAAATGATCCGCTACATCTAACAAATTACGTGAACACAAAAACACAACGACTGCTTTAAAATTTTAATGAATGGAAATGAGCATTTAGTGATCTACTACAGAAAGCATTCCAACGTAACTCCAGATTATTGCCTTCCTTTTCCCAACAACGTTAATGCTAATGAAGTATTATTTAAATATGTCCATTGAATTATTCATGAAAAAGCCAATTCCAACAACATTATTATTCGACATTTAGCCAAACATAAGAATATGCAGTTAATTATTAAACAAACTTTAAAACCGTGCTAGATACAAAGAAGAAGACACACAATTAGCAGTGTGACGTGCGTAGCAAACCATCGTTATGTACGGCCGACAAAAAAGGAATATTAATCGATTTTTTTATTGGACAAAGCAATTATAATCCATGACGATTGACAATTAAGTTCAGCTAAGCTTTTAGTTTTAAATTGATGTGCTGACGGCGATATTAAGTTGTTTTGACTTAAAATGCAGCAACGATTAGCTATTCTCGTAAATGGTAACTCTAGAATCATAAGGATTTTTAAACACGTCGAAGCTAAAACGAACTCATACATTCGCTGGGCAAGTGGAATGTGCGAATTAATAGTTTTCAAAACCAGGAACGTAGTATTACCTTGACGGTATGCGTAATTTTGCCAAATATATTTTACGTAATTTACATAAAAACCGTACAAATTTAATATTTGTTGATTTAGGCAATAAATAACGCGTAATTATATGGCTTCGTACAGCCCTTGGTACTTTAACACTGAAAATGGTAAATGGTACAAGGAACCCTTAAATTATACTGTGGGTAATAATTTGGCAACCTCAACTTTAGCAGTTCAGTTTTAACAATACCATTAATAATGAGATCAATGTCATGCAAAAACGACTGCTGCCTTGAATTCTTAAATGGGAATGTTTATAAACTGTTTTTACCATTCTGTTTGATACTTTTTACGAGCTTGGAACTTCTAGACAGCGTGGTCAAAGCAAGCGTGGCACCGTATTCGCACAAACGCGCGATGAGCGATTTTTTTAATGTAAGGACCGGTAAACAATTATTTTACACCAGGAACAATACCGACGCCAAAATTTAGAATTGTAATTCAAGGTTCCTACGACATTTAATTTACAAGAAGTATAATGCACAAACTTGGATATACAGGGTGGTTTACTTTTTTGTAGCAGGACTTTAACAGTCGATACAAAAACTTATTTTAAAGCAAATATTCCATATCAACATGGGTCCATAAACGCTTCATTTTAAAGATACAGGGTGTTGAAATTTTCGAAATTTGCTATTAAACTTATTTATCAACTAAAACTCAAAATCTCATTCCAAAAAAAAAATTTTTCTTCAAAATGAATAAAATATTAATTTCCGGCTTGGTTAAATAAATAAAAACTTTATTATTAGTTTCGATATGGTTCGCGACCCAAAATAAAATTCTCACGACCCACGTTTGGGTCGCGACCAGGGCTGTGGAGTCGGAGCCGGAGTTTAAAAGGAGTTTCTGGTCAGTGGAGTCGGAGTCGGAAAAAATGTACCGACTCCCAGTACAACAAAAAATTGCGAGGTGGTCCTTTGCCGCAAAATTTAAACTCAAACTTTAAATCATTTCTTTATATTTATTTTCCTTTTTTATTTTACACGCACCATAAAATGTCTTAGTATCATATTTAATTTTGTCGGAGTCTGAGCCGAACTACTAAAATTATCAGGAGTCGGAGTCGAAGTTTTTTTACCGACCCCGCAGCCCTCGTCGAGACCCACAGTTTAAGAAACACTGGTCCATAAGAAGGTTGTAGTCAGTTACTTTACAACTTCAGCAGAAGATATCCGCTTTAAGTTTTAAGGTATTAAGAATTAGCCTAGTCCCTAGTGATTCTTGAAATACAAGAGTTGGCATTTTTTTTTTATAAAAAAAGAAATTAATTTAAATTCTAAATATATTTCGAAGCATTCAAGAGACTTTTTTATACACAAGAGTCGGTTATCAATATGAAGACAAAGTTAATTTATCAAAAAATCGCATAACAAAATACAAATTTTGATCCATTAACGACCGAATTTTTTAATACTTTCATAATTGATTGTTAACAAATAAAGCAAATGTAATTTATGACAGTAACGGGGATTTTTAAACCAATCAGTATTTACTTGGGTACTTAACAACTTTGATTTGACCGGAATTCATTTTGGGGATAAATTTTTTGTGCCCGTTTATAGCGAAATTTAAACATAAAAGTGCCACAACGCAATGAAGACGCTTTGATATGTGTAATATGGGTTTTAGGGGCGTTATTTTTTTTTGTACACTCATTAGCGTTGCCGTATGAATTTATAAGGTATTTGCAGCACACAAATCGACAACTCTCTGATTTTTACGTGCATTTTATAATAACTGTCACGTGAATAAACAAATGACGGTTGTAACGACGATTAAATGGGAAGATATTTGCGATAAAGCAATGAATATTTTATTATAAGGCCACGGTTTCGGCCATGGCCATGATAAATATGTAGTACCAATAAAATTAATTTAAATACCAAACGATTGTCGTTGTTCGGATTTAGAGGACGCGTTATTGTCTCGTTTCCTGATCTAATCAACTTACCCGATAAAGTTTTTGATGAAGCAATGTACGGACAAGAGTGTCGCATCATTCAAATCTAGATCGGGCTGCAAGCGCGGCAATTCGGTTGGCAGTGGACCCCGCGGCGGGCTCATCGCCGGCCGCCTCTGGGCAGTGGTCATCGTCAACCAGTCACAAGTCCATCACAAAAATGCGGCGTGCCTACTCAATTAATCGTCAACATCAAAGCAGAAGTGCTAGCAAACTATGCCTACAAAGCTTCTTTGAAACTGTAGAACTAACGCGTGCC
Source organism: Elmis aenea (assembly GCA_947652605.1). Classification (NCBI taxonomy): domain Eukaryota; kingdom Metazoa; phylum Arthropoda; class Insecta; order Coleoptera; family Elmidae; genus Elmis; species Elmis aenea. The sequence continues at coordinate 26,493,585 of OX393584.1, forward strand.
TGGGATCTATTGATTCGACGCCAGGCGTCGTTGCGCTTATTCAAAACGACGCCGTACGCATCCGCACTAATAGCGTTTGCGCTGACACTTCCGATTATTACTTGTCTTTTCCACGAAAAGATAATGCATAAGAATAACAATCGATAATATCAGTGTATTGTGTTGCATGTTTAACCCGGCCACATGCAACCGCTGACAATTTATAGAAACTTTATAATTCAAAGTGTACTTTATTTTTACCTGTAAAAAACACCAATTTTCAAATAAATTAATCAGATTGCTTTCTCGGAACGCGCCACACGACAGACCTGAAAAATCAAACGCGTCACAAACACGCACGACAATAATGTTTCATTATTTTTACAACTTGATATTTCTTTAAAACAATTTCACATAAAATACTATAAATAAACAAATACGACTCAAACCATTTAAACTGTTCAAATCTTTGAACAATCACTACGGAAATAATTAAAATATAAACTTAGTTACTTAGAAGTTTTGGTCAAATTTAGAACGTCAGAATATAAAAACAGAAGCGCGAAAGGGACGGACAAGGAAAGGATTTGGAGCATTTATGGACAAATTTCAAAAGACTTATTCTCAAGTCTGCTAAAAGGGCATGTGGAACAATGAAACAGGGTAATAGTAATATAGGAAACAAACTGCCTGGTGGACCGAAGAAGTCAAGAGAGAAGTAAAGGAAAAGAAAAGACTATGAAAAAAATACTTGGCAACAAGCTAACTACGAAAAATATAAACAACAAAGAGAAAAGGCGAAATGGACTGTGCTAGAAGCAAAAGCAAAAACTTGGGAGGGCTTTGGGAAAAGAATGGAAGAACATTATGCGAGCAAAAACTTTTCTAGAATGTATTAAAAAAACCTAAGACGAGATAAAAACCATACATTAAAGCCAATAATGGATAAACAGGGAAAAATACTGACAAGAGAAAAAGAAATCATCGAAAGATTATTTTTTTTTAAAGTAAATCTTATTACAATCTTAGTAAGTTAATTTTACTAAATAAATAATACTTCTAATTAAAAGTTGTAACATGGGTAGTATCTTAATTCACTAACTAAGCCACACAATAAATTAAACAAAGCACTACAACAAAGATATGGAAATTATTTTAAGGAGTTATTGGAAAGTGATAATATAATGAGTGACGAGGAAGAAGAGCAAGGGCAGGAGGAATACGAAACAATTAAACAAGAATATGAACAAGAAATAACCGAAGATGAGTTGGATAGAGCGATTCATAAAATGAAAATTGGAAAAGCAGCAGGGCATGATGGCGTTTTACCTGAAATGATTAAGTACATGGGAGTAGAGGGTAAGAAAATACTGCTAAGAATAGTTAATAAAGCATGGCAGGAAAATAATATTCCAAAGGATTGGGAGGTATCTGTTATATTACCGATATTTAAGACTGGCGACAACAAAAAATGCGAAAACTATAGAGCCATATCTCTACTTAGTGTAGTAGAAAAATTATATGAAAGAATTTTGGAGGAGAGATTAAGAAAACATTTCGAAAGAAATTTGGAAGAGGCGCAATGTGGATTTAGACCGGGTAGAAGCACGCAGGATCTAATTTTTACGTTAAGACAGTTAAGTGAAAAAACAATAGAACATTCAAAGGGTGTATTTGTGCTTTATCGATCTTTCTAAAGCCTTCGATAGAGTGCCAAGGGAAAAGATCTGGAACATATTGAAACAAAGTAGAGTGCGAGAAGGATTATTAAACGCTATCAAGAGTTTATATAAGAGCAGTAGAAATTATGTGCGAACCCATAACAGCAGTTCCCAGGAATTTATAACAACAGTGGGAGTAAGACAAGGAGGCACATTAAGTCCACTGATTTTTATAATTGTTATGGATGAAATAATTAAAGAATGTAAGCAAAACACAAAGAAAGCCTACTGGGGGTTGGAATAAACTAAAACCAATATCCTTAACAGAATTAGTCTTTGCAGATGATGTGGTGCTATTAGCTAAAAGCGAAAAAGACTTGCAACTCAATCGAGACGTATAGGCAAATACATTAAGTAGATATAATATGAATATTAATATAACAAAGACAAAGGTTATAGCGGAAAAACATGAACCAGTTACAATTATGCTAGACCAAAAAAAAAAATATAGAGCAGGTAGCAAATTTTAAATATTTAGGAACAATAATTGCAGAAAATGCTAAAATGGAGGAAGATCTGAATAACAGAATAGCGGCAGCGACGAAATTTTACTACGCCACTAATAAATGTTTGATAAGCAAGAAGGAAATATCAAAAGAAACGAAAACGCGAGTTTTTAATGCAGTGTACGTACCCATCCTCACGAACAGTTCAGAAACTTGGACACTAACTCAAAAACAAAAACAAAGAATACAGGTACAGGAAATGAGATTTTTGAGAAGAATAGAGGGATGTAGACTGATCGATAAAATCAGAAACGAAAAAATCCGAAATAACCTAGGAGTAACAGATATTAAGAAAAAGATGGAGACGAATCAATTAAGATGACTTGGACATTTACTACGCATGACAGAAAGTAGATACGCGAAAATAGGATGGAAAATGAAGATGGAGGGAAAAAGAAATAGAGAAAGACCAAGAATAAAATGGGAAAAAGAAGTGAGGCAGAGACTAGAAGAAAAAGAAGTCAGCTGGAGAGATGTGCCACAATTAGGTGACTCGAAAAGAAAAGACGATAACCAATTTTAGTTTTCACCATTTAACTTTTTCTCGAAAGAAGAGATCAAGGAAGCGGGGTCCGTTTCTCCATAACTCTTATAGTTACCGAGATTCCCTATGAAAACATCGAAATTTGCCCACCCTGTACATATTAACAGAAACTCAAAGACACCAATGCGGAACTTTAAAATTTAAGTTTTTAGTTCTAAGATCTGAGAAAATAAATTAATGGTTGGTCTCTTATAGACCACTTTTAATATTTCAGAACGCTACAAGCGTAATTTAAAAAAAAAACTCTACAGCAGCTGGGGATAAAAATGCACGCTTTTTTAAAATTCCTATACTTTCTGAATAAAAACAAGCCATACTGTTTTTCATTTTTATTAGCATAATTTAAAATTTCTTACTAAATTATTTAACTGTATTACCCATTCTAAGTATTTAACGATCTGTAGCGTACTGTTGTGTTTTTTTTATGAGATGGTATTTTAAACTGTTGCGATTAGAGCGTACGTAGCCGTAATGGTATAAGCTTGAGCAGTAGTAATTATTAAAACACCTTTCTTTGGTTTAAGATTATATTTAAAAGAATAAAAATGAATGAGTTAACATCAGTATTTTACAAAGAGGCTATTTGCTTAAGCAGTAAAGGTTAACTAACTAAAAACCTTACACAATGCTATTTTAAGGGTTTTACAAAATGTTATCCCTTTGCTACGATTGGTCAACCTAGCAAAGGAATTTGTCCAGAAACACATGCGTTAAAACAAAACGGACTCTCAAGTGCCCCACGCAATAGGGGTTCTTAAAGTTCGACGCGGGTGGTTGAAAAAAATGTAACTTAAATTGAAAACTGACTATTTGGCAAGATTTACTACTTCCTAGCTATTCTTTAAAATTAGAAAATATATACAGAATAAAAGAACATATGTACAACTCGAACTTTACAACAGTACCCATGCGTCAGCTAGGGAACTGTTTTAAATTTAATAATGAAAAAATAAACTTCAAAAGGGCAACAGCTGTTGGCTGTGAATCAAGGACATTGGCGATAGGTTCTGCTTGCATGGATAACAGTTCGGGAATTCGAATTAAACGGATGTCAACCAAAACAACGGAAAACTAACTTTGCAGTTCCAGGAACATCAAAGAAACCGACTATACGTATATTTACTACTGCGTTACAACTAGGGATTGTAATACCGGTAAACCGGTTTACCGGTTTACCGGTTAATCGCAAAAAAGGCTCTTCAAATTTTACCGGTAATTTTCCAATTTTTTACCGGTAATTCCGGTAATTTTACAATATTTTTCCAATAATGATAAAAATCTAAATCAAATAATCAAAAAAGAATATTGACTTATTTTCAGGGAGAAAAAATAAGGGGAAAATAGATACAAATGGAATATGATTGTTTACTCACTTCTCTGTCAAATATCTCGCACGGTACCTAATTTATAAATAAATATCTGACTATCGTCTTCTTATGGCAAGCTAAGTCTACAAAACATTTTTCTTTTGGCGTTTTTGTGTATACGCAACAATAACCGAGATAATTAAGTTTAAAAATTTTGATCGATTTCGGTTTTTCCGTTAAATCACGCAAGCCATGGAATTTTTAAACAAAACAAGATCTTGTTTAAAATACACTCCTAAATAGCTAACTTTTGTCCCATTTAACCAACCTTGTATATTCATTATTTACGGAGATAGCAATAGTGTCCCATGGAAAAAAACACCCTGTGTACTCTTATTTTATATTGAATTATATTATTATTATTACATAAAAAAATTTACGTTGATGGCTCTTAACTGATATATTGTATGAAAGTTATTGTGATAGTTTAGGCTTCAACTATCCCAATCAGTTACATATAGGGATTCTGTCCCGGGACTGTCCCGGGACGAAAGTCCCGGGACATTTAGTTCGAGACTCGAGACGAGACTTAATGTTACAGAACACTGAAATTAAAGGTTTCTACTTCTATTTTTTTTTTTTAATTTAATGCCACGAGTTTAGCAAAAATATTTTTAGATATATTTTTATGTTTTAAAGTTTAAGGAAAATTGCTAACTTAATTAGTAAAAATATATTTTACTTATGTCTGTTATGTTTTAAAGTGCATGGAAAATTGTAAAGTTTTTTTAAATAGGTATTTATTTGGAAATATGTATATATTTTATTTACTATAGAATGAAGACTAAATTAAAAATAATAATACTACTACTATTAATACTATACTTTATTCATGAAAAATGCTTTATCAAAAATATCCGTGAATATGGTTTGATTTTTTAAAAAATTATCATTTGTTGTTTATGGATGTGTGACGTATAAGTTCTGTCAACTGTCACCACCGATTCACAATCACGATACGTTCAAAGAAGCAATTTTAAGTATGTAGCGGGTGCTTTCCGAAACTATGTCACTGTCAAGAAATAATTTATTTTTTACTGTGAAAATCGCCGTTGAATTTTCAGTATATGAATATTGCATCATATTTCTTGTAATTTATAAAATCTTCCGTCATTTTTGACAGGTTGTACCACCATTTTCCAGTACGTATATAACATTCGTAAAAGTCTCGAAGTCCCGGGAATTCCCGGGACTTTGATAAAAAAAAGTCTCGAGTCCCGGGACTTCGAAAATTGTCGAGACTCCCTAGTTACATACTAAATAAATATATATTTTTTTAATATGGTTTTCGGAGTTTATCCGCGTAATATTTAAATTGGCTCGACGTTTCGGCAAGCTGTCCCTATAGGGATACGCGGATAAACTCCGAAAATTATATTAAAAATGTTAGTAACCGCGAAAATCTAAAAAAAAACCAATTATATCTATATCCAATATATGTACATAATAATATTATGATTTACCGGTAAATTACCGGTAAACCGGTTTTGGTTGAAAATTTTACCGAATTACCGGTAATTAAAAAAGTCGGTAAATTTACAATCCCTAGTTACAACGTGGTCGAGGTTAGCGCCCCGTCTACAAAATATTGATTACACTTACTAAACACGTAAATATTTTCCTCCTTGTGTCAAGAAATTAACTTTGATCAATGCTTTGAAACACTGAAAATTACGAAATAAAAACGTGGAAAGTAAATTTAAAAAATTACAAACTAGTACAATTAAATCTGCTTTCATTTCTTATGATTATTCTGTCCTTAGCAGGGCCTATCACAGGGGGTGGGAGACGGGACTAATTCCCGGGGCCCGGTGTTGCCAAAGGGGCCCGGATTCGAGCTAATGAACAATATTTTGTTAACAAATACGGTTAAAATTTACAACAATTGAAAATGAAAATTGAAAGAGCTTTGCGATAATTTTTAAAAACTTTTTTCACATAAAAAACTATTTGAAAATGTTTTGTTCGTTAGTAAATTTTGATGATAATACCGAAAAGGGGTAGGGGGCATAAAAACGTTTAGCTGAGGGCGGCACATACCATCGCGACGGCCCTGATAATATTATTTATAATCTTAATTAATAATTATGTACAGGGTGGTCCAAATTTGATGGGATTACATGGGTATCTCGCTTAATAGTCAAGATAGAGGAACGGTTAAATTACCAAAAATGTGCAGTTTTTTTGGGACAAACTCAGAACCGTTTTCAAAAATATTCTATCATTTCCGGTTTTTGAGTTATTAAAGGAAAACTGTTTTTTTGTTTTATTTATAATGTGTCATATCTCCTTTTTTGTTTTAAATATCGAAAACGTTTATGGAGGTTATTTTTATGTTGATTTTGTTAAAAAAGAAATACGCTCCTCGTTAAAAAATTATGACACAAACTTGCCTTTTTTTAAATAGAAGCTAAAGTTGTCTATGACTTATTTAAACTCTTTATTTTTTTTCCATTCCAAATATATGGATGGGTTGGTGTATTTATTTTCAATAATACGCAAGTTACAAAGGTTTTTTAATTGTTTTAAAGATTAAAAACCAAAAGTAGGCTGTGCAAACAAGAAAAACCGGAAATGAACTGTTCTGCTTTGGTCTCGAAAAATTGCCCCTTTTTTGGTAATTTAACCGTTTTTCTATCTTGACTATTAAGCGAGATACCCATGTAATCCCATCGAATTTCGACCACCCTGCACAATGAAATATTATTTTGTTTTCTATAACAGATTATTATTTTTATTAATAACGATATTAAATATAATTCAATTTATATATAATTAAGATAGAACATTATTATCATAAATCTGGATCTTAGAGGAGAAAAGAAAAAAAAAAAGAGAAAGAAAAAAGATATAACCAAAGCCGAAGAGCTCTAGAGACTTGGGTTATTATATTATATTAAAACATTTTGCTTTGAATATTTTTTTTTCGTATTTTTAATACAGAATTACATTAAGTACCTATATCAAAATTGGAGTCTTAAATTAAGAACTTTTTAAGAGAAAAGGGGGGCCCGTTGCCTATTGCTTCCCCGGGGCCCGAATTTTCTGTGAACGGCCCTGATCGTTACATCCATATAAAAATGTATTAGTATAATTTGTTCAGATTTTGCTTCTTTCGCGGACAGAAAATTTAGACTAAATAATTTTTGTCCTTTGATGACTTCGAATTTACAGAGAACTAAATATTCTTAAAGTAAAACAAAACGTGGAAAAGGCAAATTTACACTCAAGAATACGTCAAGACCAATATTTACAGAATGATTGCAAACATGTATTTACTGTTTGATAAATCTGTACACACAGAGGTGAGAAGATAACTCCAGTACACCAGTTTGGATAATAACAGAACGAAAATTTGTAATTTTATCGACCTTGGTTTTAAAAGCTTTAAAAATTGACTTGTTAATTGTCTTTTAATAATTTCTGATAGACAATTAATAATAAACAAACATTTCTTATTTCATTAAAAAATTAAAACAGTTATTATGTGATTATTTCAATGCCATTTTTTTTTAGAAACAATTGGTAAAACACTTGAATATGCTGGTTACATATCCGTCACTTCAATTGCATTGCAATTTTTTCATTTATCAAATTTTAAACCTGCGACGAAAATGTTTTGTCAATACATACTACCCTTGACTATACCGGGTGTTCCAGGTAACGTGAACAGCATGCGATCTCGTAAACGGAGTCAAAATGTTCTATGATTTAAGAACAATTGTTCCACCCAAAAAATCTTGAATAAAATTCATAGGTTCTGCGTTATTCATGAAAAAACAAAAAAATGACGTTTTCGATTTTCGCTTGTAACTTGCTTATTTAAAATCATACCCAAAATATTTTTCAACAGTATCAGGCCACTTTTTTGCGTAGAATTGAAATTTGTTGTTGTTTTTCTGATTAAAAAACCAACAGGGGTCGCACTTTTCAACCCCCTGTGAAGGTGGGTGATGATTAAAAATATTACTATGGAAAACCTTTTAATAAGTATAAAACATCTACCAAATATCAGGGACTGGACTGAGAACGGAACGAAAACGAAAACGTTAAACGAAATTAACCGAAATTTTTTTAAGAACGAAAACGATATTATTATTTTTCGTTCAAGAACGAAAACGAAATAAATTTTTAAGCGGTTTTAACCGGTTTTGTCGCTATTTAAATTTTATTTGTTAAACACAAACGCGAATTTACTTCTGTGCTGGGGAGACTTCACGATGCAGTAAAAAATCTCACTTGAAATAAGTGAGCTTCACTTTTCTCCATATATTTACGTGAATATGTATTAACAACTTTATTGTTTATACTTGCAATTTCGTGTAACACAATTAACGGTACAGATATTCTCTATTTCTAATTTGTTTTTTAGATCATCAATATAGAATATACACTTGATTGGATATATGTATATTATCAATGTGTATGTTTTATTTGCGTTTAGACATAATAATAGTAAAATTTATTATTACTTCGAAAAGGACTAATGTAAAAGAAGATTTATTGGAAGATGTGTTGCTAGTAAGATTTAACGGAATGTGAAAATGTATATTGTATGGTAGGTACAAACTAGGGATTGTAATACCGGTAAACCGGTTTACCGGTTTACCGGTAAATCGCAAAAAATACTCTTCAAATTTTACCGGTAATTTGCCAGTTTTTTACCGGTAATTCCGGTAATTTTACAATATCTTTCTAATCATGATAAAAATCTAAATCAAATAATCGAAAAAAAATTGACGTATTTTCAAAGAAAAAAAATAAGGGGAAAGCATACAAATGGCATATGATTGTTTACTCACTACACGACTAGGGATTGTAATAAATCGCAAAAACAGCTCTTCAAACTTTACCGGTAATTTTCCAGTTTTTTACCGGTAATTCCGGTAATTTTACAATATCTTTCTAATCATGATAAAAATCTAAATCAAATAATCGAAAAAAAATTGACGTATTTTCAAAGAGAAAAAATAAGGGGAAAGCATACAAATGGCATATGATTGTTTACTCACTACACGACTAGTGATTGTAATAAATCGCAAAAACAGCTCTTCAAATTTTACCGGTAATTTGCCAGTTTTTTACCGGTAATTCCGGTAATTTTACAATATCTTTCTTATCATGATAAAAATCTAAATCAAATAATCGAAAAAAATTGACGTATTTTCAAAGAGAAAAAATAAGGGGAAAGCATACAAATGGCATATGATTGTTTAATTGCTTACTCACTACTCCACCAACAAGTGTAGTAGAATCCGAAAAAGCTTTTTCCGGGGCTGGATTATTTTGTACAAAAATTAGGTCGCAATTAGGAGCCGATAGTTAAGATAAATTATATTTTCCACGTGATTATTTTTTAAGAAAAGTTTAAAATAAAAAATATTGTTAATAGTTTGACAACATAGGTATATTATGTTAAATCATTTTATATTTTATGTTCAGAATAATTTTATTTTCATGTTTTTTTTGTAATGCTGGATTATATTTTTTGTAATATTTTTATTTTATATATTATATATAGTCATTTTATATAGTGTTATATTAATATTACATAAAAATATACTCCTATTAGATATGTTAATGGCTGTTAACTAATATATTGTATGAAACTAATTGGGATAGTTTAGGCTTCAATGTATATAAAATATTTATTTTTAATATGGTTTTCGGAGTTTATCCGGGTAATATTTAAATTGCCTCGACGTTTCGGCAAGCTCTTACTATAGGGGAGACGTGGATAAACTCCGAAAACTACATTAAAAATGTTAGTAACCGCAAAAAATCTAAAAAGAAACAGTATAATATAAATATATATAATAATATGATTTACCGGTAAATTACCGGTAAACCGGTTTTGATTGACAGTTTTACCGAATTACCGGTAATTCAAAAAGTCGGTAAATTTACAATCCCTAGTACAAACTATAAAGTTAAAGTATATTTCAAGTTAATATAAGTTTTTTTTTAATATCTTTTTTATTTATAACATTTAGTAAATTATCGACTTGAATTTATTCTTTTGTCTTTTTAAATAATTACAGCAGGATCTTATTTAATTCAAATGCATAGATTTTTAGTACTAAAACAAATTTAAAACAGCACTTGCTATATTTTCATATTTTTAGATAAAGATCGTGTGTCTAATTTAACCTAATCACGTTGTGTTTTTGCACCTTACGGGTGTTAAACTTAATAAAATGGTTAAATGTTAATGTGTTTAACGATTTCGTAAATTTAATATGGGGATGGTTCGCCAGTCTAAAATCTCCTGTCCGTGAGCATCAAACCCCATCGTCATCGTTTATATTTTAGTTGAGACGCAAATATTGTTATCGTATTTATAGAGGGTTGTGGTGACTAGAAAAAAAATTGATTTTTTGACGACAAAAAAATTATTGTAAAACCGGTTTCAACCGTTATTATTTCGGTTCACGAAAACAAAAAAAGAATGTTTTCGGTTCGAACGAAAACGATATATTTCGTTTTCGTTCCGAACAGAAACGAACGGAATTTTTTTCGTTTTTAGTCCCTGCCAAATATCATTCTCCTACATTTATCAAAATTTGAGGAATAAAATAATCTAATTTTACCGCTCCCCTTTAGGGGGGTGTAACTCCGAAAGGAGACGTCTAAGGAAAGCATTTTATATAAAAGACCCCCCTTAATTTTTTATAAGGAAGGTCACACCAGTTTATTTTATATCTCTTTAAAAAAACGAAATTCCTCATATTTTTTTAGCGAAAATGATTTTTGTTTATATCGCGAAATGCAGCGATGTGGCTTTCATTTTTTTTTTCTAATTGCAACATGTAAAAAGGGCTGACTCACCGGAAAATAGACCTGCAGTGAGCTCGTGGAAAAACCACCGCAACAATAAAATGCAAATCACATTTTCCAATACTTTTTAATTGATAATATCCTTGCAATAATACCGTAAACGAAGGTTACTTTAGGTTTTGTAAGTAAGTCAATTAAACGCGTAATAATTCCGATTTGATTGCATACGTTTTGCTAATTTAATGTAAATAATTGCAATGAATTAGATTAAATCCATCGTAACGACTAAAAATCGAAAGTTATAATTACTTCGAACAACGAATATTTGCTCGCGGAATTACAACCTTCTTAATTAATTAGCAGTAATCGCTCGTTTTAATTGAAGTAATTCCACGTATGACGCAATTATGATTTAACTTTGAAGTTTTTCTCTGTAATTATCGGTTGAAGTTCCTCAATTCGACTAATTATTTTTAAAAAAACGCGCATGTTGTTTTGACGTGTTTCTTTAAACAAAGCTGCAAAGTGCGCTTTCTTTTTTTGCATCGTTTTCAAACGCGTCATCTAACCACAAATTACTCGGATAACAAATGATGCTATTTTATATCGGTTATTTACGAGAAAAAAAGACGTACCGCATTATCGTAAATTTATCCTTCATGTCCGGCTGTACCCCAACATTAGATTTAATTATCTGTACGCTTTTATTTGCTCGAAGACTTAACATAAGACTTATTTACAGCAGATGAAAGTAAAGTAGGTCGCAATCATCCCATGACAACATTAAAATATTTAGGTTGCCCAAAAACAACCTCGCGAGCTCTCGCATTGAAGGACAATAGTGGGCTGTAAAACGAAACCAAAATCTAACACCACCGACACTTTCAAAAATATTAGTCAAAATTTACTTCATGTGGTTTTCGTGAAATTATTGACCAAAAGCTTCACAATGAAATTATTAATTATGCCTCATCCTAAACTATCGATGTATTTACACACGGTGTCCCAGTAAAATTCAGTCCTGTTATTTTTTAAATTTAGGAAATAGAGATTTGGTGTTTATTATAATATATTTAGAGGGACGCAAGCATTTAAAAACAATATATTAAGTCTGTTTTATACTGTACTATTTTTTCGTTTAAGAAAATCGTATACGATTTTCTAGTACGGTGTCAATCAGAAATTAAAAATCTTGAACGAAAAATTCGTACGAAATTACTACGTGCCCTAAATGCGTCCAATTTTAGTATGTATGAGCGCATGCGTATTCTACTGTAACTGTATCTGACCGCATGTCATTTGTGGGTTAGGTTAACTGAAACAATCAAACGATGTTAAATACTACTTTTACCGTTAATCCCTCATAATTTATTTTGCAGGAATAAATATGTAGAATGGAACAAGCGTTATTATTATATACGTTAAATTTGAAAATGATTCGCTTTTTGTTCTGTGTTCAAATTGAACATTTGACATGGTTACTCAAGGTGCCAACAAAATATGATAAACGTTACTAAAAAGTAACCAAAATATATTGGAGTTTTCGTACCAAAAAATAGTACAATGTAAATGGTTCATATTTTCCATGCTAAATTCTTGAACGAAATTTTTGTATTAAAAATCGTATACGATTTTCTTAAACGAAAAAATAGTATAGTATCAAACAGACTTTACGTTCAATTGTTTTAAAATGTTAAATTTTATTTTCCAGTTTTTTTTTTTTATTGCACCCCATGTTTTCAGATACGTCACTTGATATTAAAGTAGCCTGTGAATAAAAGCAAATAGTAGGTAATTAAAAGTCTTCGATAAACTGTTATTCATAGAAAAAATTGTTGATAGTAAAGTAAGGCATAAATGAAATAAAAATGCCATCAAGTTATCAAGATTTTTTTAAATACAATCCGCTAATTTTAAATACATTTTTAAAATGTCCTTGAATTTTCCTACCAAACGAGATATAATTTGATTATCTCTTACATTTTTAATATACAAGGATGCGCAAAAGTATGGAAACAGACAAATATCTAGAATACTATTGCAGATATAACAATTAAATTTTGTATCTGAGCGTTATGGTATTTTTCGGATTCGATGGGAATATTAAGGTTGCAATACGACTTCCGGTTCAACCGTAAACGGGCTCAAACTTTGAAATTTTAAATAGAACACCCTGTATATTTTTACATTTTTGGATTCCTCTTAAAATTTACTTTAAAAAATGTATCAGGTTATGTGGGTCTAAAGTCAACCGTTTTCGTAAAATTTACATTTTTATAAAAATTTTGAGCGATACAGCACTTTCATTTTTTTTTAATATTCAAGTTATTTAAAAGGGCAGTAGAATTTCGTTTAAAAATAAGATTGACAATAGATTTATTAACACTGTGCACTAGCTACATTTTAAAAATATTATAGAGTGTGTTTTTTACGCTTGGTCATACTTTATCGATAACTCAATTTTCTCATATACAACACGCTTTTTGTTTTTACATAGTCTTGTAGAAAAATTGATTGTCTTTCAAAAACAATCACCATGTTAAAATTGAAAATTTTAACCCACCAAAAAGTTCTGTGTAAAAAACTGGGGTCGCACTGCTAAGGTGGGAGATTATTGAAAATATATATTTTTTTTTCCTTAGACGTCTCCTTTCGGAGTTACATCCCCCTAAGGGAGAGCGGTAAAATTCGGTTTTTATTTTATTTCTCAAATTTGGATAAATGTAAAAAAAAATTATTTGGTAGATATTTAAAATTTAATATACAGGGTGTTTCTTAAATATGGCGGAGGTGATTCCTTATCGAAAATTAAGGGGGTCTTTCATATAAATTTTTTTCTTTAGAAGTCTCCTTTCGGAGTTACATCCCCCTAAGGGAGAGCGGTAAAATTAGGTTTTTATTTTATTTCTTAAATTTGGATAAATTAATGTAAGAGAATGATATTTGGTAAATGTTTCATACTTACTAAAAGCTTTCCCATAGTAATATTTTCAATCATCTCCCACCTTCACAGGGGACTGAAAAGTACCACCCCTGTTGATTTTTTTTATCAGAACTTTTTGGTGGGTTGATATTTTGAATTAATTTTTTTTTTTTACTCAAAAACGGTAGGTTTTGCGAGAAAAACTAAAGAATAAAATAAGTCTCTACATAGCTTGATATCTTTCAAAAAAACCTTATTTAATTGCAAAATTTCAACCCACCAAAAAGTTCTGATAAAAAAAAAACAGGGGTCGCACTATTCAACCCCCTGTGAAGGTGGGACATGATTAAAAAAATTACTCTGGGAAACCTTTTAATAAGTATAAAACATTACCAAACATCATTCTCCTACATTTATCCAAATTTGAGAAATAAAATAAAAACCTAATTTTACCGCTCCTCTTTAGGGAGGGTGTAACTCCGAAAGGAGACGTCTAGAGAAAAAATTTTATATGGAAGACCCCCCTTAATTTTTGATAAGAAATATTAATATTTAATTACAAAAAAGCTGAATTTCTTGAAATCATGTAGTTAAAAAATCTTACTAATTAAACTTTTCTGTGAAGAATTATGTAATGAATTGAAATTGAATCGTTTATTGGGTATATTAATAAAAATCGTTTTGTCCTGTAAATTTGCAATTCATAAAAATTTAAAAGCCCTTAAAATGACAATTGCAATGATCATCATAAGCAATGACTCATCTATCAACGCCTGATTTCCCGGCGTAAAATATTGCGTCAGGCTGTCTAGCGTAGCCATGGTCGCTCATTAAATAAATGTATTCCACCAAAACTACTTTCAATTAAGTGAACTGAATTAAACGGGGAAAAACAGTTGTAAAACAGCACTATTATACTTGCACAACCGTATTACGTCTAAAGTTTCCGAGTAAAATATTACAAAAGCATTTAAAGAAATTATTTTCCATGAATTTGACGTTGACAGGTGATACCATTTGCGAATCAATTCTTTAAAGTTGTAAAGGTGTGCACACGGTAGTGCAAAGTTACTTACGAAAACAACTGCTTCCTATAACTGTCGAATTCACGTTTAAAAAAGTTGGCGCCAAAAAATATGTTTTTAGCTTAAACCGACCTTAAGAAAATAGGGCCACTCGCTGTCAACATGGTAAATCCGGTCCTGAACGCTGGCACCGGCCCAGATGCTCGCCAAAAAAAAAAAACCAACGACCAAATTAGTACCCAAACCGACTGTGGCAAAAAAAAACGCTATTAAAATTAAAATATACGAAAAACAACAAAATTCAAATTGTTTTTCTTTTTTAAATCAAATGTAAGATCACTTTTTCGCTTAAGTTCTGACTAAACTTTGTTTTTCACGTAAATGCCAATTTGTTATTGCCAAGAGGTATTGCACAGAATGCCACAGTTGAATTTTATTTTAAACGATTACGAAGCAATGTTTCAAACATGTTTTATTTAAAAGTAGCTTTTCTGAAAATTGCGCGTAGACAGTTAGTCGCCAACGTTCAAGAATTTCAAACACAGCATAAAACCTACGACAAAAACAACAATTGTGACGCGTACATTCCGGGATGGACTTGCCAGGGGGTGCGAAGAGTGCATAGAGCAAATGACCCATGGAAAGCTTCAATACAGCAAAATATAAAATTTTGTAATATTAGGTAATTCCCTAGAACTACAATTTGTTGAACAAAATTAGACATTTTTTGCGATTTTTTTATCATTCATGCGAAAATATCTCTTATTTATAATCGTTTCCCCACCAGTAGATATATTTAAACCAAATTTGGTATTCAGCACCACCTTACAGGTTGATATGGAATATTCGCTTTAAAATGAAGTTTTTGTATCGACTGTTAAAGACCTGCTACAAAAGAGTGGATGTATAACGCTCTTACTAGTAATAAAAAAGTTGACCGTTGCAAGTTGCAACTCGAAAACTAAGGCTTGCGATCAAGACCATTTGGAAAACTGTATACACCAAATTTCCCATATCTGTTGTTTATA
This sequence comes from Elmis aenea, assembly GCA_947652605.1. Lineage (NCBI taxonomy): Eukaryota > Metazoa > Arthropoda > Insecta > Coleoptera > Elmidae > Elmis > Elmis aenea. Next base: position 26,509,455 of record OX393584.1, read on the forward strand.
TTATAACAAATACAAAGAAAACTATAAACTACTCTAACGGTAACGAGATGTCCAATGTTCTTTATGTTGAATCATACACCCATTATATTAATAACCCAACCATTATCTTCTTAATTATAACTTAAATTTAGAACACGGTTAGAGAATACAAAGTAAATTGACGTAGCATTTTTTTTTAGTTCAAGGGCTACAAATATTTATTCTAAGTTATAGAACCTCAATCTTACCCGAAAAAAAGAGGAGGAAAGCTATATTGTTAAAAAGTAATTTTAAAAATTGTTAAAAAATACTTTTGCAACAACATGAATCAAACATTTAGCTTGAATATAAACAAATTAGTTATGTAATACATTTTACATGTGCAATTAAATAAATCAGCGGTTCTCAACTGGTGTTCCCACTTGTCCTCCAAGTTGGGATGTATCTAAAATATTAATTTAAAAGTTTAGCGCATTGCAGAACAAGTGAGAACTGAATACGATTTACAGTATGGGTTATAAATAACAATTATTTGGGTGTAAACAATTATTAGTTATAAAACATTTCATGTTTCTTATAAATGCGTGTTACTGCTGCAAAATCAACTCTAACGCAATAAAAAAAGCAATGTAAACTTTATACTACGACCTTTGCTGATTTTGCTCGTTAATAAGTTTGTAAGACACAAGTACACTGTTAGCCTTTTATATGTAGATGAATAATAAATAACATTAGGGGTGTGTTAATTGAACATATACCTATGTATACAGGGTACCCATTTTTCTACCCTGTTGTATGGGTAACTCAGTTAACTTTGTGTGCATGTGGTCAAAAAACCCGGTTTTTTGCACATATCATATGTCTAAAATTTGATTTATCTAAAATCGAATCTTACACTTTTCATTTACACCCGGTATATATACAGGGTGCCTATTTTTCTAACCATTTTGTATGGGTAACTCCGTTAATATTAAAGATACAGAAACGTTTAAATTAGCAAATTTGTGCAGATCTTAAAGGGAAATCTGATGCCATTTTCAAATTTGACTACGTCATCAACGTTTTGGAATATTTTGAAAAAACTAAAAAAGGTCAATTTTTTCAACCTTGAATTATTCCGTAAGCATATGAGCTAGAACAAAAATAAAAATTGTCTTTTATAGATATTTTTACGTAGATTTTAAATAAGTTAACGACATTTTTATAGCACTCTCGCTTTACGAGTTATAACATAAACTTGCATTTTTTTAAATGGAAGTTAGCTGTGGTCTTATTAAAAAGGTTATTTTTTTCTCGTTTCAATGATTTAAGGTTTGTTATGCTTTACTCTTGTAGTTTTTCTTTAAATAAGCAAAAATCAGTTTACATGTTCACAGCCTACTAATAGATGGGGGTTATTCCGTGTTGATGTTTTTTTTTCGATGTGACATTTAAGAGTTGTCTCTATTGTTAGTGTAGCAGTTATTAGCCAGTTACAAATTTTAAAAACAAAACCTCAGAGTGTGTCAAATAAAATTTATTGTTTGTTATACGTCTCGTGTTGATCTAAATTTTTGATTGAATTTATTGTAAATTTCAAAAACAATTAAACAATTTTGTACTTTTAAAAATAGATTGTAGCTCCTCTCATACCAAGAAATAATTCATCTAATTTAAACAAACCTGTATCTCTTATAATAACCGAGATCCCCATGCTGGAAATCTAATCTGGAACACCCTGTAGGTATATAATATTTTTTAAATTGATTAGGTTTGAAAAAACCAAATTATCTGACCGCATAGAAAAAAAGACTGGGAATTAATGAATGAATCTCTAAACTTGAATAGAAGCAGGATAAAAGAATTGCAAATTCAAGCTCAAGGTCTGAATAGACTTGCGTTTTATGATTACTTTCAACAAATGTACCTCTATGAATAGAAAATTAATTATTATGTAATAACAATCATAATTTATCTTCGCTTGTTGTAGTCCTAAACTATTTTTATAAAGTTATTTTATTGCTAATAAAATTGTAATCGGATTTTATACTGTTTTACAAGGTTTTATTGTAATTTCGTGGAACATTTGGCATAGGTCGCGCGGTGAAATCACCCTATAGTTATTTTTGGTGATTACATGTTACATGGAAAGGGTAGATGTACCGATTTTGCAACTGCACAGCAACATAAAGATTGTGGGTATTTTAGGAAAGTGTTTTACGGGTCAGTAACCAGGGATGGGGAGTCGGAGTCGAAGTCGAGGAAAGAAGAAAATTGCAAATTGCAGATTAAATGGTCAAAATCTGGATCATAAAGCGTGAATTTAGTGGAACTTCTTCCTACATTTTTAGCAGGTTCTGTTATTAAAAACTGCAAAAATCAGTAATTACTTATTTATTTCGAACATAAGCGATATTTTTAGATCGAATGTATTAGCAAATTTTTCGCGATTATAGTCAAATAAATCAAATTCCGCGCTAAACGGTGGCAAATACGAAGAAAAGTCAGAAAACACTTTTTGTTTAGAATAAAATGCTCTACGCAAAAATAAGTTTGATTTTGATTTTGAACAGGGCGTACTAGTTTTTTATAAAATTTATTGTAACTGGACCCCCACCCCACAACTCGGCCACCGGTTGCTCGTGGGGCTTGATATTCTCACCGAATGTGGTAACCTGTAAGGTGGGGCTGTATACCAAATTTGGTTTAAATATATTTACTGGTTGGAAAACGGTTAAAAATTATCGACATTTTTTCGAAAATTTCAACTTTAAACTTTAAAATTAAACGTTCATGGACCAATGTTGATATGGATATGGAATATTCACTTTAAAATAAGTTTTTGTATCGACCGTTAAAGTCCTGCTACAAAAAAGTGAACCACCCTGTATATCGTAATTTATGTAACGTTATACAGTGTGTCCAAAAGGTATGGAATATGCTATATATATCAGTAAATATCCACTTTAGGGACAAATGTTTTGAATAAAAGTTGTTCGGTACTTAGTTTTCCACCATAAAACAAAATTTAAATTCTATTTTTTCGACTAACAAAAGCACAATGAAAAACAATTGAATTTTTTAAAATGACAAGGTACCCCTATATTATACTCATTTGATAGAGAATTTTTTTCTTTTTTCAATTGCAACATCTCATAACACATTATTGACTCAAATTTACTGTATAAATCCAACAGAAATCAAATATCTAAATCCGTTTCGAGATATAGCCCAAAGATAAAGTCTGGATGTTAATAACATGTTAGGTGCCGTAACTCATTTGTTTTTCAATATATCAGAGCAACGTGACAATATATTTCTACGTGTGTGTGCATACAAAAATGTTCTTGATTGTTTTATTTACTACTTATTGGTGTTTGCAGAGTGATAAAATTATACTGCAAACAACTTTTTTTAAGCGCTGTATGATATGTGTCCATTAATTTGATTAATGGAGTGCCTGATTAGATAAGAGAGGCACTGTATTTTGGATAAAACGTTCACAATGCTTGGCACGATGTTATAAGGAGGAAAGTGTCAGAGGCGATAGAACACGTGTTCAGCATGGAGCGCTTAGCCGCGCTGTCTAGCAGTCGCCGACACGCGCGGTTGGCATTTAAAATTATTTTTAACATTCGTATAACCCTGCAGAACAACCACACAGCCTGCTTATTTTGCGTAACCTACTTAGATCTTATCGCTGGTTTTTACTTTTACAAGTTTCAAATGTATCTCGTTTAACATGTAGAGTTCAACAATTCGCGGTGATAAATAAACAGAGCAAAACTACCAATAAAAGAGCTCCTCGTGTAAATAAACAGGTGTTCCAAGAGTATGGATAGATAATGCAATTATCATAATAGTTTATTAAAATATACGAAACAACAGCAAATACTTAAATTGGTTGAACGCGCTAAATGCATTATATTCGAATGCTTTTTTAAATTTTTTGTTACTTATATTACGACATTTGGCTTCTTTAGTGCAGCGATTCTTAAACGGGGAGTCGCGGCCCCCTGGGGGGGCGTGTGAGGTTTTGAGGGGGGCCGCGAAAAAATTATAAAACGTTTTCTTTTTAAAATACCGATTTTTGGCAATTTTCAAAATTGTTAAATATCTTGCCTAAACGAAAAGATGGAGACCAACTTTAGAGACATTTTTTGCATGGGTTTTTATCCTTAATAAGATAGAGATATTTAATTTTTTTTACTCGTATAAATACCGATATATTACACCTAACTTTCTTATTTTAAATGGAAGCCATAGTTGGCTTTGACAATCGAAAGCTTACTTTTTGCGCTTTTCAAAATATATAATTTGCTTTTATTGTTTTTAAAATTAGGTTCAATGCAAAGAATTTTAAGTTTTATGTTTTTATTTATGAAGTAATATGTCGATATTTATACGAGTAAGAAAAAAAATGAATATCGCTATCTTATTAAGGACAAAAAACTAAGCAAAATGTCTTTAAAGTTTTTCTTTATCTTTTCTACTGTTCCTTCATTACCCCGAGATTTTAATTTTTACCCCATATGGTAGACTAAAAGTGCCGCTCGAAAAAAGTGTCGCCAGGGGCGGGACGACGCCCCCCCCCGCCCCCCTAGCTACGCCATTATATATATTTTTATTATTTACACACATACGCTATAATTTTAGTTCTTATTTAAGTGCAGAATAAAACAAGTTAGCCAGCAAAGAGAAAACTTACAACGTAGTTTTCAATGTACCTATCTGTTTTTTTTTATCCACCCAAGACACTACACAGATAGATATTAGATATCAAGATAATTTTTTAAAATTAACATGATATGGATTAAAGTTCTCGTCGCAATGTGTTCGTGAGAACAACTTATACCGGAAAAGCTCAGTATAAATACTGATAACACAGAAAACACATAATTAAAGAGATAATGTTAATAGTACCCAACAAACAACGATATAACGTTATCAAATATGAATGTTTTATTAAGTGTGAGATAACCGGTAAGCATAAAATCTTTCAAAACCCTGCGGTCTACGATAGCCTATGACGTGAATTCTGCCGACAGACAAATAAGGACTTACTCCCTAGATGGAATTTATGCATATACTCAAAACATCATAAACTTGTAATTAAGTGATGGATAAATGATACTGAACTCCTGAACTTCAAAATTTTGCAACTGGTTGATTCAAATTCGAGTGCGACTATTGGGATCTCGCTTATTATACGAGATAGACCAATCTCTTAAATATGCCATACTGATTAACAAAATCAAACATATTTCAGACATCGGCAAACGTTTTCATAAAAACTGAAAAAGTATCAAAAAGTGACTAATCGTTTTACGGCTTCAACTTTTTTATGTATAGTTTTGCTTTAAATTGAATAAAAGGCTCTTTAAAAATGAAACGCGAGTTATATCGATAAACGTATTCGCTGTCAAAGCAAAAACCGCAACTAAAACTCAAAAGAAAATTGCATCAAAATCCGGTCTCTAATTGGTTTTAAATGCTCTGTAAAAGTACATTTGCCCTGGAGTCGAGTTGTCTCGAATTTTTGCAAGTTTATTTTATCTTTCAAGTGAATTTGATAAAATAACAATTTCGCTCGGGGTTATCAAAGTTATCTGTCTATAGAAAACAAAATAACAGCTAAGTGAAACGTAATTTTATTATATCGCGATGTCGATAACAAGCGAACCAAGTTTCTTGGTTATTAGGTCGCGTATACATTTTTCGGGCCTTAAGAGGAAGCGTTGAAATGCCCTTTCCTTTCCGAAAATTTTAATGAAAAAAAAATCATTTAATAAAGTGTACGAAAAGTTGACGAAAAGCATAAGAAGCAGGGACTAAAAACGAAGAAAATTCCGTTCGTTTCTGTTCGGAACGAAAACGAAATATATCGTTTTCGTTCTTTTCGTTCTAACCGAAAAAAATTCTTTTTTCGTTTTCGTGAACCGAAATAATAACGGTTAAAACCGGTTTTACAATATTTTTTTTGTCGTAAAAAAATCAATTTTTTTTCTAGTCACCACAACCCTCTATAAATTGGATAACAATATTTGCGTCTCAACTAAACTATAAACGATGACGATGGGGTTTGTTGCTCACGGACAGCATATTTTAGACTGGCGAACCATCGCCATACTAAATTTACCAAATCGTTAAACACATTAACATTTAACCATTTTATGTTAAACTTAACCCGTAAGGTGCAAAAACACAACGTGATTAAGTTAAATTAGACACACGATCTTTATCTAAAAATATGAAAATATAGCAAGTGCTGTTTTAAATTTGTTTTAGTACTAAAAATCTATGCATTTCAATTAAATAAGATCCTGCTGTAATTATTTAAAAAGATAACAGAATGAATTCAAGTGGATAATTTACTAAATGTTATAAATAAAAAAGGTATTAAAAAAAACTTATATTAACTTGAAATATACTTTAACTTTATAGTTTGTACATACCATACAATATACATTTTCACATTCCGTTAAATCTTACTAGCAACACATCTTCCAATAAATCTTCGTTTAGATTAGTCCTTTTCGAAGTAAGAATAAATTTTACTATTATTATGTCTAAACGCAAATAAAATACACATTGATAATATACATATATCCAATCAAGTGTATATTCTATATTGATGATCTAAAAAACAAATTAGAAATAGAGAATATCTGTACCGTTAATTGTGTTACACGAAATTGCAAGTTTAGACAATAAAGTTGTTAATACATATTCACGTAAATATATGGAGAAAAGTGAAGCTCACTTATTTCAAGTGAGAGTTTTTACTGCCTCGTGGAGTCTCCCCAGCAGAGAAGGTAAATTCGCGTTTGTGTTTAACAAATAAAATTGAAATAGCGACAAAACCGGTTAAAACCGGTTAAAACCGGTTTTGGAAAATATTTATTTCGTTTTCGTTCTTGAACGAAAAATAATAATTTCGATTTCGGTTTCGTTTTCGTTCTTAAAAAAATTTCGGTTAATTTCGTTTAACGTTTTCGTTCCGTTCTCAGTTCCTGATAAGAAGTCACCCCTTTATCCCTTAGGTCTTACAGAATTTTCATAATAAACTTATACTATAAGTTTTGGATATATTTTTGTAAATAGAATGACAGATTGGTTAAATCTTTCAGTTTTAAATTTCAAATTGTAAAACCTGTAACACACATACGAAACATTTTATTTACTTTTAAATTAAATGAGGTAGCAAACCAACAGATATACATACTTAAATAAGTTCAAAACGACCTTCTAGCTCAGTGTTTTACAAAATATGGTCCGCGGACCCCTGGGGTCCCTAAATTTTCCTGAAGGGGTCCCAAAGCCCTTTCATAATATTCAAATATCATCAAAATTTATTTGCCAGGCCAGAAGAAAACAAAATTATTGTCTACAAAACAATTCATTTGGGTACTCGGTAAGAAATTAATTTTGAAGAGGTCCTAAGAGTAAACAGTTTGAGAAACACTGATCTAGCTCAACCACTATTGTAAAAATTTTCCCAACTTCGTTATATTTTAAACATCTGTGAACGATTTGTGTTGTTATAAATTAATTTCGATTTTAACCAATCGCAAAAGAATGATTTTCTCCTAATTTGCTGTAAAATTAGACGTAGAAAATTTTTAAACAGTTATAACACAACCTCCAAATCAGAAATTTTTATAATAACTTTCAGGCTTATACAGCAGTGTTGGCCATTTGATTTTTATTTAACAAAACAAACATCATTGATTTAAATTTAAAAAATCAAAAAAGTCACGATTTTTTAATTTTTCTTTAAGAAACTTGACTATTTTTATTTTTTACAACTAAATTATTCATTATTCACGCTGCATTATATCTTCTATACAGCCTAATTCGAAAAATATTAACAAATGAAAAAGGTTTTTACGAAAAATGTCTCAGAAACTTTTATTTCTGATAAAAGTTGGTGAATGACCTGAACTAATTAAAAAATGGAAAAAAATTTACAGTAATGTATACGATACCAGATTTAAGCGATTTCAGAAATATTCACAAAGAGTAAAGGGTAAAGGGGTCTTATTTTAAGAGTTACAAAAAAAGCTTCATAGGAAAAGATTGTTTAGAATTCAAAAATACGGCCAAAGGTGAAATATGACGTTAAAATTTCAATTTTTATTTTTGGAGTAATTTTAACATCCAGAGAGTGCCCTTATTTTAAGAATTTAAAAAAAGTTAAAATAATTTTTAGAATTTAAAAATTTTACTCAATATAAAATATCGTTTTCTCTTGATTTTTTTTTGTACTTTCAAAATTAGGGCACTTTAATCTTGCGAATATTTCTAAAATCGCTAAAAGCTAGTGTCGTGTGAATTTTTATCCAGCTTTATTTACCTTAAAATTACTTTTTATACCAAACACCAATTACACAACAATAATATAAAATTCTAATAAATGATACCTACCGCAGACATTTGGTAACTGTCATTTGACATTTAATTAGTTGTTTTCTGTTTTTATTTTCATAGATAGCTTGATGGGTAAAATACGATTTTTCTTCGTTTTGTGACTTATTTATAAAAATAGATATAGCAAGTAATATCTCATTTAAAAGAGAAAAAAAGCACATAAACTATTCCATGGCCAACTTTTTGGCCCATAAGAAAAAACGAAAGTAGGGGTAAAATCTCGAAAATGGCAGGTGTTACAAAAAATTGTTACATTGTACGTAAAAAAGTACTATAAGAAGGTACAAATAAAATTCATCTAATGAATAAAATAAAAAGTTGTGAGAGAAAAAAAAAATTCACCAAAGTGCTTAGGTACCCGGGTACCCGGTTATTGACTTAAGGATTAAAAGTGGAACCTAAAACGCTTCATGGTAGATCAGGCACTACCTTCTATTATTTTTAATATCGCCAACTCTTCCTTACGCGCAAGCATTATTAGTTATTTATCTTGCAAATATTTTACACTTTAATAACAATAACTTTTGATAACTGTGATATCATTAATGTCCCTCTGACCTTTCAAAATATGCAATACAAACTTAAAGAAATGTTTATTTAATTTCAATATAATAAATGAGCGATTTTTAGGTTTATGCTGATAAAGAACGTATGCAAACATATATTAGATAATTTTTCAGCTTAAAAACAAATTCCTTTCAAGATGAACAAGTAAACCAATATGGGCCTGAGAGAGTTAATGGTAGTACAAACGATGCGAAATAAGATTATGAAAACATCGTATAAATATACTTATCTCTGGTGTTATAATTTTTAAACGGGTCCAGAGACGTGCGTTCTTTAAAAAAATAAAACCTGTCACGTTCCATTTGCAGTGGCCGCATTTCTACTAATTAAAAAAATGGACGGTAATTATTTTTAGGATAACCTGAGCTGGATGTTCGCGCGTTTTTTAAACACGGATTATCAGAAGGTGTATGATTTCATGATAACTTTATTTGTACAGCCATGATAGTAAGAGCGCACAACAAATGGCAATATTTTTAATTATCGTCACTGACGTAAATCAGATTTACCCTTAAAATACAAATTTTATAAAAAGTGAATGTTTATACAGGGTGTTGCATGACCAAACTTATGTTAAAATTGCCTTTTTTTATAAACTTTAAAGGTCTATAACTTGATAACCATCGAGTTTTGGGTTATGGTTTATATAACACTTCTTGCTTAAATTGGCTCAAGGAACATGCTCCTTAAGTCTGGCCGTTTGGTCATGCAACACTCTGTATAGCCGTGGAATGACGAGTGTATTTTGGGCCGTATGATGTTACACACAGTGGCGGATCCAGGGGGGGGGTAAATGGGTAAATTACCCCCCTAAGACTAAGATATTAAAAAAAATTAAGTTTTGCAAATAGGTATTTTATTTCCTGCGTTGACGCTTTAGCTTGTAACAAAGTCAAGTGAAGATAGACATAAATGAATTTATAAATTCAATGGTCACTTATTGAAGTAAAGTATTTGAAAACGACGATCTAATGAAATTAAACCTTAAACTGAAATCGATTTTTGGACATTAGAATAGCAAAAGATATTCTAGTTAAACGAAAATGTACCTGTCAGTGCTTTTGAAACGTATAAAAAATGTACCGCCGAAACATACCCCACTTTAAAAATCATTTTGCAAATTTTATGCACTCTTCCTGTTAGCGTTGCCTTGGCAGAAAGGAGTTTTTCGTCTTTAAAAAAGTTAAAAGGGTGGTTACGATCTAATATGACATAACAACGTTTAACGGGATTGTCTTTATTTCATATTCATAAAGATATAGATGTCAACATGGACAATATAATAAATACATTTGCAACCAAATGTAGAAAACTTAATTTCATTATATAAATTTTAAATTATATATTTACTATCGCTTATAATTAAATAAAATACTTTTTGTTTTAATAGAATTAGTTTTAGTTCAATGTATTATTGCCTAAATTAAAACTGTACAGGGTGGTCCAAATTCGAGAGGATTACATGGGTATCTCGCATAATAGTCAATATAGAGAAACAGTTAAATTACCAAAAATGTGTAGTTTTTTAGGATAAACTAAGAACCGTTTTCAAAAATATTCTATCGTTTCCGGTTTTCGAGTTATTAAAGAAAAACTGTTTTTTTTGTTGTTATATTTATAATGTGTCATATCTCCCTTATTGTTTTAAATATCGAAAAAGTTTATGAAGATTATTTTTAGATATTTTTACGTAGAGTTTGATAGTACTAAAAAACAATTTTTACGCTCGCCGCTAAAAAGTTATGTCACAAACTCACCTTTTTTAAATTGAAGCTATAGTTGGCTATGCTATGACCTATTTAAATTCCTTTTTTTTTCACTGTCCAAATATATAAGGGTTTATGAATTTATATAATATATATTTTCAATAATACGCAAGTTACAAAGGTTTTTTAATATTTTTAAAGATGAGTAACAAAAAGTAGGCTGTGAAAACAAACAAAAAATAGAAAACCCGGAAATGATAGAATATATTTGAGAACTGTTCTGAGTTTGTCCCAAAAACCTGCACATTTTTTGTAATTTCACCGTTTCTCTATCTTGACTATTTATTAAGCGAGATACCTTTGTAATCCAGTCGCATTTGGACCTCCCTATACCTATATTACAAAAATAGGCATATTTATTCTAAACTTCCCGTAGGTATACTTTTAGCTATTCGCCTGTTTTTCATTTTTGAAAAATTGATTATTACAATTATTAAGGGGCGAACGAAACAATTGCTGAGTAAAGTTGAGAGAAAAAAAAACAGCGGAGGCCAATTAGCAAGGGCCCACTGAAAGTTTTAATTACCCCCCCTAAGATGGAGGGCTGGATCCGCCCTTGGTTACACACATAATATATTGTTGTATCATGGGTTACATTACAATTCAAATACTAAAAGTAATGGTCGTCTCTATTAACGTCTTTGCCGAATACAATCATAATTTTGCCCACAAAATTGTATTATACACAGTTGTTGATCTATAGCAGGAATTTAAAACACGCATACTCAGACCGCAAGACGTGTATCACAGCGCTGCGATATTTTCTCATCACTTCTGGGATCTTGGCGCGCCTTTTAGAGACTTAACACGCTTCTTTCGTGACTACTAAGGGTTCATATCTAAATATAGGTATTACTCGTACGATTGTAACACAACACACGCACACAATTCATTTACTGTTGCTTACGTCATTCTTCATGGGGTTAAATGCTTAATGGCATCGAAAACAAATTAATTTATGATTTTTGGCGGTTATCAACAGTGGCAGATAGGGCTGGCGAGACATTGCGCAGTTATGGGGGGGATAACGGGACTTAGCCCCCTGTGCCTATCATTAGCCCCCTCTAGCTTAGTCGAATAAATAACTTAAAAAATATTTAATAGTTTGTGAATTATTAACATTAAAAGTGAAACTGTAAAAAAGCTGAATCTCGACATCGGGACATTGAACCAAAATAAGGACAAATCCCGAAAAATCGGGACGTCTGGTCACCCAATATACAGAGTGTTTCTTAAATATTGCGAAAAAATTCGGGAGGTGATTCCTCATCAAAAATTAAGGGGGGTCTTTCATATAAAACGTTTTACTTAAACGTCTCCTTTCGGAGTTACACACCCCTAAAGAGGGCAGTAAAATAAGGTTTTTATTTTATTTCTCAAACTTGGATGTATCTAGGAGAATGATATTTGGTAGATGTTTTGTACTTTTAAGAAGGTTTCCCATAGTAATATTTTCAATCATCTCCCAGCTTCACAGGGGGCTGAAAAGTGCGACCCCTGTTGGTTTTTTTATCAGAACTTTTTGGAGGGTTAAAATTTTGCAATAAAAATTATGTTTTGAAAGCTTGATTTCTTAAGAAACTTTTTTTATTCTTTAGTTTTTCTCGTAAAACCTACAGTTTATGAGTAAAAAATATAATAAGCATGCACCATAAAATATTTCAATATAAAACGATTCATTTTGGTTGCCAAAAACCCAAAACAAATCAATAAAGTATAACATTTTTAATTAGTTGTAAATGTGCCCATAATTATATGATAAAAAATTTGCTACAAAGACTATCGAATCACACAATAATACCATAAAATTCTGATAAATGATACCGCACAAATAGTGACATTTAATTAGTTGTTGTTTTCATTTTGCATAGGTAGCTTGATGAGTGATGGGTAAAATACGATTTATCTTGATTTTGTGACTTATTTATAAAAATAGATATAGCAAGTAATATATCATTTAAAAGAGAGAAAAAATCACATTTTACTACTATTTTAAAGCCAACTAGACGGTCTATGAAAAAAGTTGAATAATAATTAATTGAATAAGTAATATCTCTAAAATGGAAAGTGATAAAAACGTCTAAAATAATAGTTACATTCTACATAAAGAAGTACCTTCAGAAGGTACAAACAAAATTGTTCTAACGATTACCTATTCCAAAAAAGTATGAGAGAAAAAAGAAGTTCAACATTTTAATATTTTTTGCTATTACTTCTAAAGCACGAGGAATTTTGTACTTTTAAAAATTGATTGTGGCTCCTCTCATACTAAGAAATAATTCATCTAATTTAAACAAACCTGTATCTCATTGAATAAGCGAGATCCCCATGCTGGAAATGTAATCTGGGACACCCTGTATAGTGGTGCATACAGTAGGTAATATTTATACGGCAAACAAATTAGTTTTAACTTTATCATGCACTCAAATTGCAGTTTTTCGAAATTGTAAATTTAAAAAAAAAAATTATAATATGAACACATGTATTTTTTTCCGTTTATCATATATTTATAGGCAATATAATTTTTTATACATACATCTATTGGATTTGCAGGTCCGCTATTGGTTATCAACTTCAAAACCGTCTCGTTATAAGTAAAAACTTGACGATAAGAGATGTAGCATACAAACAAAACACTTAAAAATTACCTTTAGCTACGTTTAAAAAGGTGTACATTGTATGATTAGGCCATCTTAAAAGGCAATGAAACTAATACGGTTCGAAAATTAAATTTACATACCTAATTGTTCACTACAAAAACAATATTTTCATTTTAATGCGATTGGATTTTAATTTTTGTCTATAATTTAAGGTATTTAAATCGCAACCGTTATCATTGCGGCAATGTTAGTTTTAAAAAATGCAATAGCATTATATTCCGAAAAAATTGTTATAAAAACATTTCTGCAACTGATAAGCACCAAACAATAAGTTTAATAAATTATATTATCAAATGATTGATTTGACGTTTGAACACTTTCTTTATATTGCTACGAAGTAGATTAATTTTCAATCAAATAATGAATATTATTTTATTGCAAACGATTGATTGACCTTGGGGATTAATGGGCTCAGCTACTCACAATTCATGTTCGAAAACTCATTTTAACGCTTTTTTTGGAAACATTATTTGGTTTAACAATGTTTGTCGACCAAAACACAGTTTTACGCCCATCTCATACAAAAAATACCACTCAAATAACTCGCGTAACCTTCCACGACAATTTTTTTCAGTTATATCCAATGGCGTACGCATGAAAATATTTCAGGGGATATTGTTTTAATTTGCAAAAATAATACTGACTAATTTCAAACGGGGCAGGGTAATGGGTCAATTAAAAAATGATCTATGGGGCTAGACACAAAAAGTGAGCCGTAAGATCGAGTTGCGGGGGGTTCAGGGGGCAGCAGTCCGGGGGGTAACAGCGCCATAGGATTTTTTTTTAAATTTTCAAGATCAAACGTACCCAAAAATAGCTATTATGAGTAAAATATACAAACATAATATATTTTTTATGTATGGAAAACAGTCTGTCGCGCTATTTTGAAATGCGGTAATTATTTTAGTACTTTTCAAACTTTCGGGGGGGATTTATACCCCTAATCCCCCCTTGCTTACGCCACTGGTTATATCGTTGCAGTATACCTATAACATTGATAGTCAGTGCAAGCAGAGTTAAGTTCGGATTAAGTTTTCGTCTTAAGGTAGATGCCAATGATTAAAACACATTCAAAATTAGTGGCTCGTGAATAAATCTCACCTCACGAAAAAAAACTGGACTTTCATCACTTGTTGTAAAATATACTATTATGCATAGCGTAATTTTGTTGCACCCCCGATTGTTACGACTCTGTTGTTAGTATTTAAATTACATTTGATTACCTTTACTTCTTGGTACCTACGCCAACAGAATTTTTAATGTTTTTAGAGCACGACCCCTTCAAAACTCCAATTTCCGGAGGCAACAATAGTCTTTTTTTTATTAAAAAAATGTGCAAAGATATTCTGAAAACTAAAACCAAAGCCAAGGCTCAGAGAATCGAATAAAACAAGATATAAAGAAATAAATCTCAAAAATATTTTAAGTTTTTCGCAAATGTGATGAGAGTTTTACGTAAGCAAACAAATATAATTTCACCAGGTCAAATATTTTGGCACTCGCACGAATTTAATCTGATACGGTCATTATAAATCGGTTCTTCATTAATAACAGACCTATGTTTAACATTTTACTAACTTACTAAAAATTACCGAAAGTGTTCTACGAGAAATATATTTTGTGAATTTAAAGAGCAACAACAAAATGCATAAATAAAATTTCGGATTTAACAATCATCATTCTAAGGTTCTACGTACCTAGGCATTTCTCCAAAGTGCATGTGGAAATTAGAATTTTGTTGTTGTTAACAGAAGATGTGTAATATATTTTTATTATTTCTAAATGCGTGATATACAGGGTGATCCACTTGGAAGGGCCACTATTGGGTAAACGGTAAGAGCTACAAAGAAATTTAAATTAGACAAATTGTACTCCTTTCTGAGACCTATCGAGTGATGCTTTAATGTTTTAAAAAAGTTCCATGACACGCTAGATAATAAACAAAAATCAAAATTGGCATTTTATTTTAAATCGTTAATAACTTTGTTATACTTGATGGTTCAAAAATATTTTTGGGGAAGAAGTTGAAGATTTTTTTTAGGCGCTGTAAAATAAAAAGATTCGAAATAACGTAGGAGTAACAGATACTAAGAAAAGATGGAGACGAATCAATTAAGTTGACTTGGACATCTACTACGCATGCCAGAAAGTAGATATGCGAAAATAGGATGGAAAATGAAGATGGAGGGAAAAATAAATAAAGAAGACCAAGAATAAAATGGGAAAAAGAGGAGGCAGAGAGTAGAAGAAAAAGGAGTCAGCTGGAGAGATGTGCCACAATTAGCTAACGATAGGCCGGAATGGAGAAAAAACACTTCGACACCGAAAGGTAAGAAGAAGAACCAGAAGTTTTTAAAAAGAAGAAAAAAAATGCTTTTTCGTGAGGTCATACCAACTAGTGTTTCCATTTAAAAAAATACAAGTTTTAATTTATCTAAGAATTTAAACAATATTGAAACAAATGAACGTTTTCATTTTACCGTGCGTAAGAAAATGTACAACTTTTTCCCCAAAAATATTTTCGTGCCATCAAGTATAACAGAGTTATTACCTAACGATTTTTTAAAAAATGCTCATTTAAGGCCTTTACTTATTTATTACCCAACTTGTCGGAGCCGACCGTCGGGAACTCCGTGTTGGGTGTTGTCTACACACCAGTCCTACCAACACAGCATAAACGTCTAACTTTTTTAATTATTTTGGCTTGATGCCATTTTGTGGATAACAAATTTATAAATAGCGTTAAATTTTCGGTTTAATAGTCTTTATCTAAAGGAATGTGGTGGGGCGGTTGGCTTGTTGGATGGTCTGGCCACCCGACCGTTCCAACTGTCGTGTTGGTCGGGTGACAGACTACACATTAAACAATTTATCGGAATGGTCGGTCGGTTGTCCCGACAAATTGGTTGGTGAGTACTTGAGTAGAGGCCTTTAAATTTTTGTTCATTATCTAGCCATGGAACTTTTTTAAAACGTTAAAGCATCACTGAATAGGTCTCCGAAAATGGAACAATTTGTCTAATTTAAACTTCTTTGTAGCTCTGACCATTTACGAGATCCCAATAGTGGCACAAATATGTGGACCACCCTGTATAATGTAGATTTTGCCACAAAACTAAAGTTCAAAAATCTTTTTTTTTTAATCAAAAGCAATGGGATTTAAATCACAGATGCTTTCAAACGATCTGCAAAAGAGATTGAAAATTAAGAAGGCCACAGCGTGTGCACTTACGAGTCTTCGATTCTGGTTAATTAAGGGTGTTATAAATTATCGTAGGGCCGGTCCTACGTCAAACCAAAACGTATCAAGTTCGTTCACCTCGGGTTTTGCTAATCGATGGTTTACGTTTAAGCTGGCCTCATTTGTATTTTACTAATAAGAACGGAACAACTGCGCACAAACTTTTTTTTATGTAAGATGCTATCGTACGTGTACGATAAACTCTATTTTTATCCAAATTACGTTGAATGAAATAACCTTCCAGATTTTGTTCAGGAATTAAAAACACGGATAGAACGAAAACGTTAACGATTTAACGAAATTAACCAAAACGAAAACAAAATTGTTTTTCGTTCCGGTTTTAACAGATTTTATCACTATTTACATTTTATTAGTTTTTCTTATTAACAATTTATTGTCATGAACATTTAGTGAATTATCCATTGCAATGAAGACTTTTGTTTTTTTAATTAATTACGGATAAATAAAATTTCATTCAAATGCATAGTTTTTTAGTACTAAAATAAATTTAAAACGTGTGTACATTTTCATTAAACAATTCGAGTTATGCTTTTACACCTGACGGGTGCAAATTTTTATTGAATATACAGTGTCATTCAAAAAGTCTGCAACAAATGAAAAAATATATACAGGGTGTCCCAGATTACATTTCCAGCATGGGGATCTCGCTTATTATAAGAGATACAGCTTTGTTTAAATTAGATGAATTATTCTTTAGTATGAGAGGAGCCACAATCAAGTTTTAAAAGTACAAAATTCGTCGTGCTTCAGATGTTATAGCAAAAAATATGAAAATGTCGAATTTCTTTTTTCTGTCACAACTTTTTTGTCTTAATCAATAGAATAATTTTATTTGTACTTTCTTAAGGTACTTTTTCATGTTACACTTGTGAGTAAATATTTAAATTAAAAATTATTAACGTAATTCAAAATTGACATAATAGGCCCAAGAACTAAGAAATCAATAACAAATATTTTTTTCCATTTGTTGCAGACTTTTTGAATGACGCTGTATATTAACTATGTTAACCGATTTGATAAATTTAATATGGCAGTTCGCTAGTCTAAAACATGCCGTCCATGAAGATCGAAACCCTACATATTTAGTTTATAATTTAGCAGAGGCCCAACGATTGCTAAGAAACAAAAATAAGAATACAAATGGACTCTTAAAACTGGTCACAAACATTTTACTTTTATCACTGGATTACCAAAAGTACAAAATAACCACACCAACTTCACATATTACTACATATGAAGTATTACAGGGTGGTCCACATAGAAGAGCCACTATTGGGATCTCAGAGAGGGGAACAATTTGTCTAATATAAGTTTCTTTGTACTAGCTCTTACCATTTACGAGATCCCAATAGTGGCTTTTCTATGTGGATCACCCTGTATAATGTAGATTCTTCCAAAAAATTGAAGTTCAAAACGCTTTTTTTTTTAATCAAAATGGTATGGTTGTAACTACATTAACAATAATACTACAGAACCCGGATTATTCAAATATTCGAATATACAGATTATATACAGGGTGGTCCACATAGAAGGGCCACTATTGGGATCTCAGAAAGGGGAACAATTTGTCTAATATAAGCTTCTTTGTAGCTCTTACCATTTACGAGATCCCAATAGTGGCTCTTCTATGTGGACCACCCTGTATAATGTAGATTTTTCCGAAAAATTTAAGTTCAAAAAGCTTTTTTTTTAAATCAAAATGGTATGGTAAAATATCAAAAAATGCATCGACTGTATATAAGCGAATCTGTCTATAGAGGAGCGAAAAAATAACCGTATGAGTTTAAAACTTTAACTTTTATTTCTGCAAATGGTGTTAAACATGCTAAAAAATTAATTTACTAATACGTAAAATTATTTTCACAATTAAAATATGAAATCACTATTTATTTAATATTATAACACAATCATTTGAAATTCCGAGAACAAATTATTCAAACAAAAGGGTCATTGACAAATAAGCCATTAATAATAGAAGAGCGCCCTTGTAAATTGCAAACTATTAATAAAACATTACAACCGAGACAATATTTCGAGTCAATACTATAAAACACTATCAACATTCCAAACATCCTATCAACGGTGTCTCTAAATATAAAATTACGTCATAGTAACGTCATTAATGCACTTGAATTGCTTAGGCAGAATCACCAATTTTGTGGGTGTCACAAGTTTCGTAAGTAAGTGAATTAGTCAACTGCAAAATCATACTTAATGCATTACTAAAAATGTTAACGATACACCGCACATATTAGCACTTCCAAAATAAGTCTTTTTGCTTAAATTACAATCATAAAATGAGCTGTTATGTACCTATACGGAATTCCAAATTTTCATATCAAGAAATCCAGAACGCTTGTTTACGAAATATTTAACCTTTGATTATCTGCATGTCATTGGCGTAATTATGGGGTGGCTAGGGGGGCTAAGCCCCCCCTGAGCCTACCGTTAACCCCCCTGGCTTAGTTGAATGACTCAAGAAAGATTCAATAATTTGTTAATAATAAACATTGAAAGGGAAACTAAAAAAACTGAATACGGAAGAAATTCTTGCTGAATTTGTTTCCAGGGGAAACCAGAAAATAAATTTTAACTTAAAAATAAAGTCAAATTCAAACTGTGCTTTTGTTTGTGATGTAAGTACCTATTATGTTTTAAATTTTATATGCATTAATTTTTTCAGTTTTCTTTATTTATAAAACATCGTTTTTTTCAAACATTATCTTGCAATTAAAACGTAATCAGTACCTAACTAAACAATATTAGATTTGGGCTATATAAGATAACAATAAATAAATATTAAACTAGGATACAACTAGTACATGGGCGTCCACAGGGGAGGGCAAACGGGGCACTTGCCCCTCCCTGGAATCGAGTACTCCATTAATGACCAGATGAAAAAGGGTCAAGCTAAAAGTTCGTTAATATTTTAATGAATTTCTTTACAAGCTTTACCTCCCCCTGGATAATTTTCTGCGGACGCCCATGCAACTAGATATTTATTGGGCATCCTTACTAGTTATTGGCTATATTTTTTGTCACTCTTTAACCGTATCATTTTTAAACGTAATAAAATGTTTTTTAATAATTTGTAATAATATATTACCACCGTTTTGATTTTTGTACCTTTTTCTTTTTTGTTTAAAGGTAGCCATACACGTGCAGGAAATCCTTGAGGTTTGGACTGCGAAGTTGAGGATTTCCTCTTCGTGCGTGAAGAAGCCCCGAGGCCGTGGCGAACTGTAAAGTCACCGAAATCTCGATCGAAAAACCGTAATTTTTCTACGTGCAGGCTGCAACTGCGCAGTTAAACGCGCCGTGTGCTGTCCGCCTCGAGGTTTTGCGAGTTCTCGTTGATGATCGTTGTGGTTAACGTCATGTCTCGTGGATTTTTAGCAGAACTCATTAAAATTTACGAACATGGGCCTTGCCTATGGCAAGTCAACTCAAAAGACTGTCATTATAGAAATAAAAAGGATGCCAGGTACGCAGAACTGAAAGAGACTGAGCCGAACGACACGAAAAAGTGTAATTAAGAGAAATTAACAATGTGAGAAGTACATTCCGAAAAGAAATGAAGAAAGTTAGGGAGTCTATGAAGTCAGGAGCATCTGCAAACTATGTGAAAGCCAAACTTGTGGTACTTCACCCTGTTGAGGTAAGCGTTTCCGGTATGATGTGACCAAGGGCCTGCGGAGAAATTATCGTTGAATAATTAAGGTCTTCGTAGCTTCCAGTAGCCAAATACCTTAATGTCGCAGTGAGTCTATCGTAGGGAGGAATGGCTTGCCTCATCACTTTTTTTTTCGCGGTATAACGGGTGACCAATGAAAGCAGATGTAGATAAGTTTCTTGGTCCATCCTCAAGTAATTATGAAACTCTTTTGGAAATATCTTTAATTCTGAAAGAGGATTTGTGTGGAAATATTTTCTTCTCTTTAGCAGCCATTCCTTGCACCATACACCAGTGGCGTAGTAAATTTGGTGCTAAAAAAAAGTCTTCGCCAATTTTTAACGTATATTATGAAACCATCAAACGTCCTGCTGCTAAAAAACAAACTTAAAAAGAGAGTGGTGACCTAAAAAAATGGTCCTCAGCTCTTTTTGCGTTTATTAACCCCCCCATGGCAGCATTCTGCCTACGCCACTGCCATACACTTCTTATTGTGCGTTTTTTCTTGCGAATTGAGATGAATTTACCGCGATTAGGCGGCAACCGACAGCCGCCAAAATATCGGCATGTGTTGATGCCATGACTTGTAGTCAAGAACTGACGTAAAAATTTGAGGATTTTCCGCGCCTTGTGTGTGCGAGGGTTTAGTTGAGGATTTCCTCGAGGAAATCCTGCAGGCTTTTCCTTGAGGATTATCTGCACGTGTATGGCTACCTTAACCTTGGCTTTTTATTAATTTTCATACTTTGATTCATATTAAGTTTTAATGCATAAAACTACGTATAAAATGTAAATGCTAGTCACTTGGGGCTGTAGACCCCCCCGGATGCTAGCTACGCCAATGCTGCATGTTCGATTATCCACGAATTTTTAGTTATGAAGTAAAATGTATTTGTCTAAAAATAACATTTTGCCAATATTCGCAAACTATTTTTCATAAATAAATTAGCTATTACAGTCTACAATTTGTTTTACATAAAGTTACTTTGGTTACGTTTAAAAAAAAATTAAATCTGCCGCTTTCTTTAGTAAAAGCTAAGCTGTGATCGCGCAAACTTGTTTTTATGATTTACAACTGTTAATTATTATATTGGAAAACTCGTTCTGTGCGACATTTGTATAAGTGTGACACATTTCAAAAACAAATAAATTGCGCACATTGAAAACTAAAGGTAATGCCGCTTTTCCAATATTATCAAAATTTTAGAAACGGTTTATGTGCGACATCTGTGTTACATTCGCACAACTACCAAATCTGCACTAGTTTTAACTTCCACGAGTTTCGACTTAACGTTAATAGGTGGCGACCCCGTACAAAAACTCAAACTGAATTATCAATAATTTAATTGAATCAACAAGTATCTAAACATTGAAACTGATGCGATTTAAACAACCTTTTCGCAAACAACATGCAACATCGATAGCTTCTCAATAATTTATTATAAAAATAGAACGATTGCCCCATTAAATCGCATGAGTTCCTAATTGATCCCTATTATCTATCTATCTCGGTTTTATAAATTGAGCATTCTTTACGACAACAAATTTGTCTATTTAATAAATATGTCAAGTACTAGTACAGGAAATATAAATTTTTTTCAAGGTTAAAGGGGGACTATATGAACTACTTTAACCACCGTTGAATGCATGTAATGTGTTTTTGAAAGTAAAATTTAAGTTTGAGCAAATTAGGACAATAAAATTAAAATACAAAAGCAGCAGAGGTTGTCAGCTAATTTAAACCACTTAGTGTTTAATGGGTTAATAAAAAAATTCGTAGTACCTTTTCTAAAATTTGCGATACAGTTCAAAATTAATTAATGCTACTTTTAATGTAATTTACAAATTGCTGAATTCTTTAAATATACCTTATGGATATATACTACAAAAGAATTAAATATACTGAAATAATATATTATTAAAAAAATTTAATGTAATAGTTACAAAATAATAAAAATTTGTCCGAAACACAATTCCTGAATTTAACTAGCAAATATTAAATCATCAACAAAATTTGTTGTTAAAAAAACCAAAAACTACTTTACAAGATATTGATAGACTTCTTTTAATTTGATCAAGACAGTGATTTTAAAATATTTTTAACTTTGTGAAAGATAAAATAAAACATTTTAAAGAAAATAAGTCATAGATGTGCCAACTGTTACAAGGCATTTTTTTTTTTAATTAACTAGTAAGTGCTGGCTTTTGTACACCTATGCATTATGTTTTTGATAGGTGCCTGTTCAGAATATACGTAAATACTGTTTTAAAAAATCATACCGTCATGTACATGTACAACAAATTTTTAAACAAACAATTTTAAATCATTTTTCATTGTTAACAACCGAGTCCAAACTAAAAGTGATTAAAAACTTTAAAAACACTCACCCTTCTGAAGATGTGTCCGATTTAGGAGGTGTTGTCGACTGGTTTGTTACTTCAGTTTTCGTTTCCTGAGCTGGCCGAGGCACTGCAGTTGCTGATGGTGGAGAACTGGCAGCAGAGTTTGGAGCTGGAGCTGTTGTTTTAGGCACTGCAGCAGTTGCTTGATGGGCATTGGCATTGGCGATGGTTGGCACATTGTTGCGAACATGCTGTGGTGATGAAGCTACTACTTGGGGGTTATTTGTCACGGCTGGAAAATTGGCACGCTGAGGTGCAGAAATCCTCGCTTGCTGTCGATCTGCCACATTTTGATGAGGTACGGAAGCCATTACTTGCGGTGAATTAGCGACAGTCGGCTGAGGTGCAAAAGCCATTGCTTGTTGATTTTTCACATATGAAACATTAGCCATTAATTGTGATGAGTTGGCCCCAGCTACAATGTTAACCGGCTGAGTTACAGGAGCCATTGTCTGAGGTGAATTTGCGAAAGTTGCGATAGTGCTAGGCTGTGTGGCACCCACAGCTAATACTTGTGGTGGGCTTGCCATGGTTGGGATGTTGATGACTGGTTGAGATATGGCAGTCATAACTTGCTGAGTTCTTGCAACAACTGGAAAACTGTTGTTGACAACAGCACTCGTAGGCACTTGGGTAACTACAATATTATTTGCAATTATATCATCAATTATGAACTGAGTCTCATAATCAATATCTGCAAGTGTTACTGACTGAGTCTCGATAAATAATTCTTTATAGGTGGTTTTAGTAGAAGGGATTATTATACCTGATGGTTTAGGGGAATTGTTCAAATTATAAATTACACCTAGTGGTGACCCATTTGTTGAAACTGTACCAGTATTTGGACTAATGACACCTTGTGATGTTACGGTTGGCATTAGGATATAGTTGGTGGGAGTACTGGTTATGTTGTAGGAATAAGCCGACTCAGGTGGAGATGATGTGAACACAGGCGCGCCATGTACTTGCTGCATTACTGCTACTAAAGAAGTAAACTTTTTTTTATTCTTCTGTTCGTAAAACGAAATTCCGTCTAGGTTACCTGTGGGGCTAGAGGGTGCACTTGTCTGATATAGAACGCCACCGTATGGTAACTCATATGAGTTATAATGTTGCAAATTACTAGCTTGGGCTGGTATACCACCAAAAGTCGGACCATTATGGGCAACAAAAAGTGTGCCGTTTTGTATGGGTTGTGCAGTACTGATCAACATTGAAGGTTGTGTTTGAACGCTTGAATTTTGCAAAATGTAAGTGTTTTGGTCTTGGTTTTGAAAGTTTGGTACGTGGACTGGTGAATAATTTGATGACTGTGTCTGAGCTGGAATGGTGTATGCGACGTTTGATGCATATCTAACAGACTGGGCCGTCTGTTGTTGAAATCCGTATGCAGAAGGCTGTTCCTGACATGTATATTGTGCTGGCAGCACATATGCCTGAGAGTATGGTTGCTGTTGAGTCACGTATACTGGTGCTGATTGTGCTGTATACACTTTTGATTGTTGCTGAGTTATTACAGACACGCAAGGTTGTTGAGTCGTTAAAGATTCAGCTCCTCGAGGTTGTTGCTGTACAATATTCATCTGTGATGTGCGTTGTGAAATTTGACTGGATTGTTGTGATAGCTGTGGTGTTGGTTGTTGTACCAACTGCTGTGTTGATTGTTGTGTGGATTGCTGAAACAAGTGTTGAGGCGATTGCTGCACAGGCTGTTGTGGATATTGTTGCACAAATCGTTGAGGTGATTGTGGAACCGAATATTGAGGAGATTGTTGCACCGGTTCTATAGGAAACTGTTGAGGAGATTGTTGCACTGAATTTTGGGGACATTGTTGCACATACTGTTGAGATTGTTGCACATACTGTTGAGGAGATTGTTGCACTGAATCAGGCAATTGATGCTGCACTTGTGGTGATTGTATTAAGTGCTGCGGTGATTGTTGCACTGCATGTTGAAGTGACTGCTGTGGCACTTGGGAAGGTTGCTGTACTATATGTTGAGGTGTTTGTTGTTGAGATGATTGTTGCATCATGTATTGAGAAGATTGCTGTGGTACTTGTTGAGGTGTTTCCTGAGATGATTGTTGTTGTGGAACTTGTTGAATAAACTGTTTAACTGGTTGTTGTGGCAACTGTTGAGGCGATTGTTGCACAAATTGCTGTTGCGATTGTTGTTGTGGTGTCGGTTGTTGCACCATACATTGAGGTGATGGCTGGTACATTTGTTGTGGCAACTGCTGTGTAAGTTGTGGAGATTGTTGTGCTGCTTGATTAACAGATTGTGTATACGATTGTTGTACGACTGGTTGTGCCGATTGTTTTACAAAATTTTGAGTTGGTTGTTGCGTAGCTGATTGCTGTACCATTTGTGGTGGTGAATGTTGCACCAACTTTTGTGGAGATTGTTGGGATGACTGCAGTTGCTGTTGTGTCAGTTGTTGGGTAATTTGTGTTGATTGCTTTGAAGGAAGCATAGTTGTTTGATGTTGCTGCGCTTGATTTTGTTGTTGTACGACTTGTTGCGGCTGTTGATTTGTTGATAATAAGCTGTTTTGCTGGACTGTAACTGTAAAAATAGTTTTCTGTTTTCTTGTGGATTTATGAAGAGTATCATATAACGACTTATTTGAAACTGTATTAAGTATTTGTTCTGTACTTTGTGCTGGTTGTGGTCCTCTTCGGTTATTAGGAGAATCTTGCTCAGCTATAGGGCGTGCAACACATTTAGTTGCACACAAAGGGCCTTGTTTTGGAGCTGATTGAACAAGACCACAGCTTTGAAAATAATTATTCGTAACAATATTTCCTAAATGCTTACCGGAATTGACAGTTTTTGTATTACTACGTTTTCCGTTACGATTTGTTGGGCTCATGGTATAAGTAGGTTCTGGAAACTGAATAATATAGCCATCAGTTGTACTAGGATTGGGATCGAAGGTGTATGCATCTTTGGGTTTATTTTCAGAATTATCTAAGTAGTCCATGCAGGTCCAGCGACCGCGACGAAATGGTGTCATCGATTCGATCTTCACTACCTTAAATCGAGTTCCGGGTATCGTAACACCACTGCACGTTACAGGATTAATGGGTATATTTTCTGCGCAGTCTAAAAAGTTTGTATCCGTATCAGTTTTGTTTTCAAGGGTTGTTAAATTATCATTACGTTTTATAACAATACATCTTTTAACAGGACTAGGAGGTATATCTGGTGAGTTTTGCATATTGCTAAGTGCCTTATTGCATTTATCTGAAACTACTTCACCGGTTGGAGGCGATACAGGCACTATTGCTAAACTAGTGGGTATTGCAGTGGTAGCGGATACAGCACTTAGGCCAGCAGCAGTTACGCCGTCTTCGGCGTCACGGGAGCACGTATCTTCAGAAAAGCTGGGGGTTTCGTTATCAGTAATCCGCGATATATCGTCGGTGTGCGATTCGTCTAAATCGTCGGCAGAATCGTCTCCAACGTCGGTTCTTTGTGTGAGACTAACACCTGTAACTTGAAAAGAACTTGGTTGTTTTTTACGTTGCGAAGCCGGTATTGTTGCCATATCCAAATTTGAAGAATTATTTATCAGAAACTCCGGTTCACCGAGTCTAATAGTTTCACTTGTAGTCCGTTGAATAACGTTCACGATCCTGGTTTTAACAGTATTTTTAGTTTTAACTGACACTGAACACGACATATCGGCAAAATTGAGCAAAACTCACAATCAAATTATTCCATTGTTGGGTTAAGATCATTCAATTAACTAAACATTTCGTCGGTCGGCCCAGTTATGTTACAGGATACAAATTTATTAAAACCATTGTGCTATTTTAACCCACTAGCGTTATTAAACATTTAAATAAACAAATTAAATAATTTACACTCGCTTTTCCCAGCCATATTGTTGCCGACATCAAACAGCTGCAGTAGGACGTCACAAACATCCCCCATCCACCCTTAAAAAAAGGTGAGTTTCATCCCCCAGGGGTTATGAATCACGTGGGTTAAACTAGGTCATGGTTAAGAATCATTTAATTCAAACATTGTAGCCGCAAATCAGAACAAATGCAGTTTGAAAATGCACTAACTAATATATAAAATACAACGAAATAAGCCCAACAATTAAACAATGAGATTTCAACAATTAAAACTGAGGAACTGAACGCATTTCAACAAGTTTACAGTTAAATAAAAGCAAAAGAAACTATTGTTTTCTACTAAGGCGCAAAAGGAAATTACACTCATTTTAAATTATTTTGACTTTGGTTCATAAAAATCAATATTTTTAGTGCAATTTTTGTGAGTTTACAAATTGCAATCAGTAAAATAATAAATGACGCGTTCCTAGTTTAAAACATACGTGCAATTGCTCCCCTTTCAATTGGCGATATTTTTCACAACGATAACATGCGTAGTAAATTGAAAAATACAACTACTATTGAGATATCTTATGTATTCGTCATACATAAATTAAATAATTCAGTTCAATTCTTCTGCTAATTTAAAACTTCATGTTTTGCACAGGCCAAAATAATGTTATATTAAACGAAAGTTAAAAATTTTTTAAACTGATAAAATTCAGCAAGCAGAATAAACAAAAATTCTAATAAATTTGAACCAGGAGCGTACTCGTGGGTGCGTCAGAATGTGAAAAAATGTTGTAAAATATTATTATAACGTTTAAGGATTAATGAAATATATTAAAATATTCATTAATTATAAAAATTCAAATGAACTTATTAAAATTTGACGGTTAAACATTGCAAAAAATATGTGAGGCGGCAAGATTTGAAATATTTATACGTAATAATTTTTAATACTTACAAAAACTAAATTAAAATTGGTCACTATGTTTCCAGCACTCAAAATATTGAGTTTATACAATAAAAAGTATATAAATACT
Source organism: Elmis aenea (assembly GCA_947652605.1). Classification (NCBI taxonomy): domain Eukaryota; kingdom Metazoa; phylum Arthropoda; class Insecta; order Coleoptera; family Elmidae; genus Elmis; species Elmis aenea. The sequence continues at coordinate 26,537,066 of OX393584.1, forward strand.
GTTTATATTCAAAATATCTTGATTATATAGGTATACGTTTGTTGTCAATTATGAAAGTTAATTTCTGTCACTTGTAAGCAACTACCGACTATATTTTGTTTAAATGGGGTACGTTCAAGAACAATAAAAATGAAAAGTCAGCGAAATATGGAAAAATACACAAAATAACTTAAATATAATATTGTTTTCAAATTAAAGCAATTTTTGTGACATCGATATAAGAATCATAAAATGAGTAAATTAATTCTTTATGATAACAAATAACATTTAAATGAACCTTTCAAATACAAATCGTATTCCTGTTTGTAATTAATCAGAATATATACCGTAAAAAAGTAAATATAACATAAGTTATCCACTTACCAAATTGCGATAATTAAAAGGCAGTAAGACTTAACACCGAAACTTGCTGGAATTGAATGATAGGTACTTCTGTACGCGAAAAATTATTCAAAGGATGTTTTTAATAAACAAAAAGTGTGACTATAAAGTGTTGGTGCAACAAATAAGTCAACGACAAAAAACATCAAACACAATTGCAAATATTTTTTAAACAATCAATTAAAAACGCTTCGATTTTAGCGGAAACGTGAATAAATAAATTATAACATTTACACATTTGACTAATGGCAAAGAAATTAAATGACATTACTCACGATGTGTATGTACCGTTTTGCATGTTTAAAAAACTCCAAAAAAAATACCAATACACAAGTCTTATCAACAGGAAAGTAATACAGAAAATACATTTTTAAATTGTATACGAAAACATTACACCAATAATTTTAATTAATAATGATTTCTAATTTTAAATTGCTAAAAGACAGTTACGGCTGCATAAACACGGAAAGGCAATAACATTTCAAATTGATTGGTTACCTAAAAATACAAAATAAACACTACGCCTTCAGTATGAAAAAAAAAAGTTGATTATTGTAGCCGATTTTAATTTAAAAACATGTAGAATCGTAGTTAAGAGTTTTTTGATAATGCCTATAAACAAACTTTTAAATAGGATCTATATAACAACAACAACCCATGCTTGCACCATATTCGCAACAATTTACATAAGCCAAAAAAAAACTTAATGTCACATAAGAAAACTATTGGCTCAGATTTTGTTGAAATGTTGAGATGCTACATTCTTTACCATAAAAATTGTGTAGAAGCTAAGCGAATATACTTGGAGCTATATCCCAAGAAAAGGCAACGAAGGGTGCGTAATTACAGGAATTTGGAAATAAATTAAAAAGAATATGGCTTTTTCGAGCAACCAACCAAAAATCCAAAACAAATCAATAATTAACTACAATTAAATTTTTTTAAACCCCGCGGGACGCGAGACAAACTATTAAAAATCGGAACTGTCCCGCCAAAATCGGGACTGTCCCGCCAAAAGACGTGTGGTCACCTTAGGTCCATAGACCATTCTGTAGCGTCTGCTGCACGAAAACACCCCCACCACTCGCCATTAGACATGACGCTGACTATATCAACAGGGTTTCAGTAAATAAAATTCATTCTACTAGCGTAAAAAAATATTATAATGTACACAAAAAGGTAGCAAAGTGTATTGCGTAAATTTGTTTAGCTTTACAAATGTAAAAGTTTTGTTTTTTTACAGAAATGGAAAGTCACTACAAAAAACACCTGGTTAAAATGACAATTCTTACAACCCTTCGATTGTGCTGTCATAGTTTCACTAACCTGTACAACGCTTGGTAAGTATTCCAAATAAATACTTATGCTTTGGATTTAAAAAAATATAATTGCACTATAATCCTAACAAATAAAAAATTTATGGATTTAACCCTTTCAGTACGACTTTTGGCCAGTGAAGTAAATTATGTGTCATGTATGAAAATTTGTTGCTATGGCTTAAAAAATATATGTATGCAAAGTTTAAAAACAAAAAATAAAAATTTTAATTCTGTTTTAAAATGCTTCAAAATCGCATTTCTAGAGGTATTTTTTCAAAAAATTTCTTGCGGTTTTGGAGACCCCCTCCCCTATGGGTCGTACTCTCATTTCTAGAAAATTATTTGGGTCGGGTATTTAAAAGTTTGAGAAACGCTGTTATAGAGTACAAAAAGTTGCATCAATAAAACGTTTTTGGGAAATAGAGAAAAAAAAACTAAAATCAACTTTTTAGTTTTTCATTAAAAACTTTTGAAGTAAGATCTTTTCAGATTTGATATTAGCCCGGAATTATGCGTTTTTGTAGTTTTTAGGATGAGCGACATCCCCATTTCGAGCATTAAATTTGGAACATCCTGTATGTAACAACATGATAGTTTAAAAAGTAAAAATATATGCAGTGTAACTAAGATTAAATTTATTTCATATCTAATTAAATATCAGTATTTATTCAAGTATAATAAATTATTTCTATTTTACTTTCCATTGCATAATATTATTTGAATTTATATAAGCTTAACTGTTACAAAACGACCGTAAATGTTTTTAATAAAAATATCGAACAAACTTTAAGTTGGATAAAAAACTGCTGACTCTCTTTACAACTGTGCCTCGAAATAGCCCTTACGTTTCTATAAATATTCGACTTGTGTAACTTGCAATTTTACGCAAGAAAATTAATTTCTATAAATTCAGAAAAACAAACGGAAAGTGACGTTATCTTAATGTAGACATTTGCGTAACAATACAATAAAGTAATCGAGCAAATACTACACTGATCCGAGATAGTATTCAATTCTCCTCGTATTATCGTTATGTGCTAGGTTCGCCATTTTTAAAATTTTCTTGAAAACAATATTCGAAGCAATGGACGAAAAGGTCGAGGTATCGACGGTCATGGATGAAAAATTCGAACCCTCGAGGAACTATAAAACATTTAGAGTGAACAAAAAGCTCGTCACCCTCAAGCTCACTCTATTTTTTTTATATGGAGGTTGGCCGCGGGTACTTTTTGTTGAAATGTAAGTAACTGCGATAATTTAATTTTCAGCGACATCGTCGTTGATGCCCTATTTGACGATACACATGCAGAGTGTGGGCTTGACGATAGAAGAAATCGCTTTAATATACCTGGCCCTGCCGTTTACAACATTTCTGGCACCTCCGTTTACTGGATTTTTGGTGGACAAATTTGGACAATACAAACCTGTCATTATCATCTCTTTTGTTTTAAATGCTGTCATTCATCATTGTTTGCTGTTGATGCCACATCAAGAAATTCCGGGCAGGTTACCAGCAGGGTTTGTGCTACGACATCCCACCAACGGTGAAGTTGAAGTTTGGTGGAGCCCTTGTGCCAGCAGAGAATGCCCCGAACAAGAAGAAATCGACGTCGTTTTAGATTCTTGCGTTGATTACTGTTTATTACACACGACCGATAATAATTACATAGGCGTGGGTGATGAAGGGGACTTGAAATTTCTTTTGGGAAAGAAAAATAAAACTGGGTAAATAGGAAATTTTTTGATTTTTTTTGCACGTTAGGCAGTAAAAACATATTTTAACAAAATGAAATAGTATGTCATGGATTATGCTTTATGAAGAATATGGGGAATATCAGAAACCATTGCTGATAGGACGGTTAAATAAACAAAAGAAGTGTCTAACTATTTTCAAGATTCCTGTTCTTCATGATGCATTTATAATACAGGGTGTTGCATGATCAAACGGCCAAACTTAAGGAGCATGTTCCTTAAGTCAATTTAAGCAAAAAATGTTATACAAACCATAGTCCAAAACTCGATGGTTATCGAGTTATAGACCTTTAAAGTTTATAAAAAAAGGTAACTTTTAACATAAAAAAGTATGAAATACCACTTTTATTTTCTAAAATATTGGTTTAACAACAAAATGTTTTTTATAAAAGATGCATTGCTTTCTTTTTTGCACCTTATGGTATACTCGATTTTGTTTTGTTTTTTACGGTTTATTTGCTATGGCAACCAACCTAGTTATTTTAAATAGAACACCCTGTATATTATTACATTTTTGGATTCCTCTTTAAATGTACTTTATAAAATGTTAAAGGTCATATAGGCCTAAGGTTAACTGTTTTCGAGTAATTAATTTTTTTCTCGGAAATTTTGAGCAATGCAGCACTTTCAAAAATATCAAGTATTTAAGAATTCTATCAAAAGTAACAAACGCACATTTCAAAATTTTAAATAATATAAATCGTGTACAAAGTTATAGGAAGCATGACTTCCAAACGAATTTCGGTTGTCACCACACACTTCTAAATATTGGAAATTTTTGAAAGTACTCAAAATTTTCAAAAACAAGTGAATTACTCAAAAACGGTTAATTTTAGACCTATATGACCTTTCACATTTTATAAAGTACACTTAAAGAGAAATCTAAAAATGTAATAATATACAGGGTGTTCTATTTGAAATAACTAGGTTGGTTGCCATAGCAAATAAACCATAAAAAACAAAACAAAATCGAGTACACCATAAGGCGCAGAAAATATGTCGATGCATCTTTTATAAAAAACATTTTGTTGTTAAATCAATACTTTAGAAGATAAAAGCGGTATCTTATACTTTTCTATGTTCAAATTGACCTTTTTTTATGAACTTTAAAAGTCTATAACTTGATAACCATCGAGTTTTGGACTATGGTTTATATAACATTTTTTGCTTAAATTGGCTCGAGGAACATGCTCCTTAAAATTGGCCGTTTGGTCATGCAACACCCTGTATATCTTGAGGAAATTTGTTATTGTTTCATTAATTTCTAAATAAACCTTTAGGAAGAAAATACATAAAGGGAAAAAAAAATATCAAAATGACACTGCGGTGAAATTTGTTTTGGATATGCATCCAGATTTAGCAGAACCCACGGAGAATTTTGGTATCGAAGTGCAGCAAGTAGAAGAAGACGCGACAAACGTGATGGACCGTTTTAGTGAAGATCTATTGCTGAAATCCGGAGTGAATCTGACAGATTTGGAAGAAAACGATTTAAGATGCGGTGGGGTTGTCTTAAGAGCCAATACAACATATGAAGAACGATTAAAACAGTGGTCCGGTGACTGCATTATGCAGAAGTGTCATTTTCGACAAGGCGGTCCAAGAATTTGTCCACCAGAGTATAAAGAAAGTGATGATAGAACGTTTTGGATTTACTTCTTTTTGAGGTTTTCCGGAAGCATTATGTTATCTGCGGGTGTCACTATTATGGATCCGGTGGCGTTAACAATGATAGAAAAATATGGTGGTGATTTTGGACGTGAAAAATTATTTTCTAGTGTGGGGATGGCCCTGTTTTCGCCAATAACAGGAGCCTTAATCGATTTTAACAGTAAACGTCTGGGTTACACAGATTATTCGGCAGCTTTTTACACATACGATGTGCTCTTAGCAGTTGCGGCGATTACTGTATTTTTAATGCCACTCGGTACGAAAATTCCCGCTGATAATATTTTCAGAGACTTGTTAAATATATTTAAAATGCCGAATCTTGTTGCATTCATTATTTTTCTCTTTGTGCTCGGAAATTTGTGGGGATTTATCGAGAGCTTCTTGTTTTTTTATTTGAAGGAATTAGGTGCCGAAAATTATCTGCTTGGAATAACGGTTACTGTAGGGACCATAAGCAGCATGCCATTTTTATACGGGGCTGAAAGAATCACCAAAAAGATCGGACATGTAAATGTGATCATCATAGCCTTCTTTGCTCATGCCACTCGGCTAATGGGTTATTCATTTATAGAGTAAGTAGCGACATCTAGTATATTTACAATTAACATTCCTTACATTACAAACAAATTATTTTCCTAAGGCCATTTTTTAACAGAATTTAATTTTTGTTTAAAATAATATACAATAATAATATACAGGGTGATTCAGTTTGACTGTCGCACCTCTATAACTTTCTTATTTTAAAAGAAAACCCCTATAAACCTTATTTTTTGTAAATGGCAGAATATTCTCTATAAATTGACCCTACAATGTTTTTTTATTTACAATGAATTATGTCATACTGGCGATAGTCAACTTTTTTTCCCTTTAATTACATAGTATACTATTTTTATTGATTGTGATAAAAAAAATTAATTTTAAATCCGATAGTGTAGGGTGACCAGAATTCGCTATGACCAAAGTAGGACACTTATATATAGGATGTTTCAAAATAACTGAGATTAAAGATCATAACCAAGATATTATTAAAATAACAATATACAGGATAATTCAGTTTGACTGTAGCACCCCTATAAACCCATTTTAAAGCGCATCATCCCTATAAAAAGTTTATTTATCGTCCGATTTTCATAAACTTTATTTTAAACGGTAAAGCATCAAAAGCTGTACTTTGGCACCCTACTTTAAAATTCTGTTTACACTCACAAAGCCTACTATGATTTTTTTTCGATATCAAAATTAGCAAAATATGTTAAGCGATTTTTTTATCTAAAATCCGACTACACCACTGGATACGGGATGCCCTCAAATGGGTTTGTACCAAATTTCATGAAAAAATATGTATTATTAAGAGATTATTTATTAATTCAATATTTTAGAATACATTGGCAACGCAGTGTTCTATGCTATGTAAAAAATAAAGTTGGAGTTGGCAAAAAAAAACTTGAAAAAATTGACGTAAGATTTTTTAAATAAGGAACAATTTATTCGTATCAGTATTAAAATCTCAACTGTAATTGAATTTTCGATGGGTGAACAACTAAATTTACAAGAAAAAAATAAAAAAACGCAAAGAAAAAAGAATAAATATTTTTTCATGTAATTTGGTACAATGACATTTAAGGGCATCCTGAATCCAGTCAGATTTTAGATTAAAAAATCCTAAATTTATTTTACTAATTTTGACATCGAAAAAAAAATCATAGTAGGCTTTATGAGTGTAAACTGAATTTTAAAATAGGGTGCCAAAGTACAGTTTTTGATGCTTTATCGTTTAAAAAAAAAAAAATGAAAATCGGACAAAAATAAACTTTTTATAGGGGTGATCCGCTTTAAAATGGGTCACACGGTATATGTTATAAAACTGTTATTTCAACTACATAAATATTATGTATTTTTTTCTAACTAACCAAGTTGAAAATTGAGGCCCCTGAAACTGTGAGGCCCAGGGCATGTGCCCCTCTTGCCCATCCCCCTCTGATAAGGCCTGATAATATGTAATAAAATAATATGTAATGATTACATTTTGATAAATGAGTCTACAACATAAGCCTCCCTTACAGTGGGGCTACTATGAGCTTTTAAATTAATTAAATTAAATTACAGAAGTGCTTGGTGGTGTTTTCCCTTCGAAGCAATGGAATCTGTTTCCGTTCATTTAATGTGGGTGGCAGCAGCAACGTATTGTGCCATATTAGCCCCAAAAAGTTTGTTAGCTACATTGATAGGGGTTCTGGGAATGGCTCACTTTAGTATAGGTATGTAGAGGTCTTTCAAAATAAACTGGACTGTGACGATAAACCAAAACCAAGCGTTATTTACCACTCCACATAAAAACATACGTCTATTTCAACAACGGGGTTATAGCCTATAATAATATAACGTTTTTAGAAAGGTCTACATTTCAACCGCCATGCCCTCTCTTTGCGCATTTCGCGGTTCAGTTTATCTTGAAAGACCTCTAACAATAAAATGTGATGGATTATTTTTAATTTTTCAATTTTTCAGGTAGGGGAAGTGGTAGTTTCATAGGTGGACAGCTTATAGGCCAAGTTGGCATTCGGGAAGCCTTCAGAATAATGGGTTTAGTGGCCGTTAGTGGTGGCATACTTTACGCCCTACTCCACTATTTCTGGCTTAGGAAATACAAAGTTGAAAAAGCGGAAGACGACTTAATTGGTACAATTTTTAAAAAAACATTAGTTTAAAATATTACAGAATTGTGTACTTTGACAGATAATGGTGATCCAGGCGTTGCAAAGGGAGAAGCAGAACCCAAATTTAAGGACCAAGCTACGATGGTCAGCTTCGAAAGATTGAGTATAATGACAGAGTATAACCCCATAGGATCCCTAACTTCTTTGGGCAGAACGAGTTATCAATCTATAATTCGTGCAAGAAGTAACAGTGTCCGACGGGGCAGTTACAGTATTGGAATGTTTAAAACGTCACAGGGGAGTGCATCGAAGGTTGATTTACTCAAGTCGGCCATTGAAGTTAACGCGAGAAATTCAAATCAAAATTTAAAGAAATCTTCTAGCATTGTAAGTCGCCATGGAACTACTAGCAACAGTAAGGTAAGTTGTTATTTCAAATAAAAGTCTCAGTTCGAATCCTTTTGAATGGCATATTGGTCTGTTTTCCTAAATTATTTATATTATCCAACAACCCTAATCAGGCCTTATCAGAGGTGGAGGGGCGAGAAAGGCAGGTGCCCCGGACCTCACAGTTCTAGGGGCTTAAATTTTTAACTTGATCTGTTAGAAAAAAATATATACTCCCTCTGTCCCAAAATAAGTGTCCGATTTGGTAAAAAATTTTGTCTGCACAAATAGAACAAAAAATGTATTATCGATTTCTCAGAAAATTTTATTCTTGATAAAAGTTGGTGCATGGTCTAAAACAAATTTTAAAATTAAAAAAACTTTAATAAACAGTCATAGGACACTATATTTTAAGCGATTTTTGAAATATTCATGAGTGATGCTTAAAATTTCTCATGCACCAACTTTCTTATAGCAGGTAATGGTACACACTTTGAAGCTTTTCTGTGACAGATTAGGCTTTTTTCTTTGTGGTGCAACTACAGGAACTTCTTCACTGTTCATGATGTGTCTACACCGGTATTGTTTAAAATGGCAAGATAAAATATGTTTTTAAAATAACGATCCAAAAGCCGAGCTAACGTGTTTAAACTTTCTGACTATGCACAAATGTCACTTTAGACATATTTTACTTGAAGTTATAAACAATTACAATTTACGTTTTAAAATACAATTAAGATCCAGCAAATATAGTAATCGGACATTTATTTCGGGACAGAGGAAGTAATATTTATGTACTTGAAATAATAGTTTTATAACATACAGGGTGGTTCACACAGAAGGGCCACTATTGGGATCTCGTAAACGGTAAGAGCTACAAAGAAGTTTTAATTAGACAAGTTGTTCCCCTTTCTAAGACCTATTTAGTGATGCTTTTATGTTTTTAAAAATTTCCATGGCACGCTAGATAATAAACAAAAATCAAAATGGGTCTTTTTTAAATCGTTAATAACTTGGTTATACTTGATGGTACAAAAATATTTTTGGGGAAAAAGTTGTCGATTTTTTTACGCACTATAAAATGAAAACATTCTTTGTAATTTATCTAAGAATTTAAACAATATTGAAACAAATGAATGTTTTCATTTAATAGTGCATAAAAAAATCTACAACTGTTTCCCCAAAAATATTTTTTACCATCAAGTATAACCGAGTTATTAACGATTTAAAAAATATATGCTTATTTTGATTTTTGTTTATTATCTAACATGCCATGGAAACTTTTTAAAAACATAAAGCATCATTGAATAGGTCTCAGAAAGGGGAACAATTTGTCTAATTTAAACTTTTTTGTAGCCCTTACCGTTTACAAGATTCCAATAGTGGCCCTTCTATGTGGATCACCCTGTATATCATGGAATGACCATAAACATTTTATATTTTTTCCTCATAGTTTTTAATTTTGAAGGGCCTCAAAAACATTATTTGTCCCGGGCCCCGCATTTACTCTGAAAGGCCCTGCCCCTAATCATAATAAACCAAAACTATTTTCTAATCATTTTTTCTCTCGAGCTGTATTATTAAGAGCTTTCAAGAACTATTGGCTCAGGTCGAGTGGTCCACCATTCATACATTAACACTTTTGTTCATAATATATTTTACATTTTACAAAAAAATCATAACTACACCACTGATATGTTGTTTTATTCATCTTTGTACATAGATATTGTTTAAATTCATTTTGTTAATAGATTGTCGAATCTCATATGACAAGTATACCCAAACTGAATCAAAAGAGCCCAAGCGTAACCCCAATACTAGACAAAGAGCTGGACAAATCGTTAATTCCCGATGAAACCGAAGAATTATTATATGATACGAAAAATCTGCAAAGTACAGACAAATAACACGTGATTAAAAATCTTATTTAATTATTATTATATAATCTGCATTATGTTGTGCGATACTTTCTTCTTATTAAGAAGTTTATAATTTAGTAAAGAAATTTATATAATACTGAAACACAGCAATAAAACTATGTATTTTATGTTACATAATTAATAAATATGAGTTGATTAATAAAAAGTTATCTATTATGATTGTTTTTACTTATTGCTGTTACTAGGGGTGGGCGATATATCGATAAATATCGATATAATTTTGATATCGATATATCGGAATATCGATATAATTTCGATATCGATATTCGATATCGGAATTTAGATATTGCCCATCCCTAGCTGTTACAGCCCAGCTAAGTCTTAGACATATTTGAACTTTTTTTTTACAGATTTCCAAGCTGAATAATTTTAAACCTATTGCAGTCCAACCCCCACTAAAAATAATTAGGTAGTAATAAAAAAATATGTAATATGATAAAAGTTTATTTATCGCAATTGAATCTTCCAGCAATGTAAAATGTCTACAATCTAAAAATACTTAATATAATGCTAAGTGTTGTGCACTTAGTCATTTAACAGTGCATTAACATTTAGGCTTATCTACTTTCGTAACAATGCAAGCTGTTTCATAATACAAAGGGGGCACAAAATTAATGTCAATTATATTTACCAATAAAAAGATAAAAACTAAATTTAAATCAATTAGGATTCACATATATCATCAATTGAAATAGGATATATTATAAATAATTCACACTTTCCATAATTTACGAAACAAATTTTACACAATATACTATAGAAAGCCCCCTCTATATTAAAAAAACGTATACATTACAAAAATACGTCGCTGATTCTTGTGAAGCTGTTGTAAAACGTTAAACGCTGAAATTGTATCAATATACGATTCCAATGTATATTATTTAACAAAATAATGTCATATTTTGAACCATCGGTGCATTAGAATAGGCGTTTATTACCTTAAAAATAGGCATAATATGTTTAATTCAATCCAATAATTAATTACCTTAACACTTTTAAAACACAATTAAGAAAAATTTTATAGTTAAATATTAAAAAAAAAGACAACAAAATATCTGACCCTAATTAAATTAATATAAGAAACCTGTAAATGGCTAGAAAACAATGCAGTGAAATTGAACTTATCACAGAACTTTAACACAGAAATAGATAAAAGATTAAAAAAATAAATCACTGGATTCTTAACTATTATTATTTTTAAAATGCTGTCAGAATATTTTTTATTCTATGGGTTTAATGAATATGAATGTTTAACGTTTTAATCGAGTATATCAATAATCAATATACTGTTTAAAATTGGTAACAGACTAGTTATTTTGTTAAATATATGATGAAACTTGTTTTTTTTTTAAACTGCGTTGATATCTTGAATGCAATTTAACATCAGGATGTTAAACATTTTAAAACACCAATTGTTTTATTTGAAAACCAATTAGTACTCAATAAGTTTCAAGATTTCAAGGCTACTGTGATTTAAAAGAAAACTCACTTCTTGCTAGTTTTAAAACATTAAAACATTGCTTTTTTATCACAATTGAAATAACAGTTAGTTTTGGGCTCATTCATTCACATTAGTCGACCTTAAAAGGTGCAAATTGTTATTCAACTGCAGGTGAATATTAAAAAAAACGAATTATCTTAAGTTAGAGAGTATCAAAAATATATGTAACTGCAATTGCAATTTGAATAAAACACAATAATCACCATATACAGATAACAACCGAGTAAAAATTTTAGTGGCTTTCACGATTTCAAACTATATACAAATCGAATTGATAAAGTGACCAGCAAGTCAGTTACATTACCTAATTAATAAGATCATTTGGAGCAATTTCAACGTTTAACACTTTTAAAATTATTTTTTTTTGTAAAAAGGGCCACAGTTACTGCAAATTATGACAGAAATAACAAACTAATTATATGATTTCATTTTTGCGTCCTTACACCTAACTTAAAACTACGGTATTTTATGTACAATTTCAATTACAACAATGTTGTATACCAATTACGGGAAAATTAATAAAAAATCATTAAATCTGTTAGAAGTTGTAACACTCATAATTTATATACACTTTTGTTCTGACACATTAACACTTAAATCAGTTAAAAGGAGACCATTTTCATAGAAAATGTGCACTGAAATTATAATTGTCAAATCTAACTTGTTAAAAGGGCGACATTAATTTCTTTAACCATTTTAACACGGTGTAACATTTTTTCGAGGGCATTTCTAGGAAGTGGCATGGTGGAATACCACACAGGACTATCTGGTACACATGATCTTTCAGGCATTAAATAGAATACGTCATTTCGAGTTTTTACACTTTCCGGACTAAAATCAAGAGCATAAAGTTGATCCAAATACAAAAAACAAGCTTTTAAAACTTACCATTTTGATAAATAGAACTCGTATAGTTTTACAGGACATCTGAGGGGATTTTCTTCATTTTCTTGTTGTTCGTAAACTTTCTTCTTTCTAGAGTTTGCTTCTGAAAAACAAGACATTTGTTCAATTTTAGTTACGAACTTATTTCCAGTGTTAAGCTGCATTCACATAAAAAAGTATTGTATTGTATTGTAGCGTAAGCAAAGTTAAGTATACGAATATCAAACGATAGCGTTCACATAAGCAAAGTAGTGGAACTGCGTTGTAAGCCGCGTGGTAGAGCTCGCAAGGTCCAAGCTTCTTGCAATATCCCCATAACAAGAACCAATCACAGTGATCTACGGATTAACCCTGTGTATGCACGTGGGAATCGCCATTAGTGTACAAACCTCTATGTGCACGCTACTCTTGCAGGTACGTTACAATACAATTTATTACGCTACAATACAAAGCAATACTTTTTTGTATAAACGCAGCTTTATAGTCGTAGTAACCAAAATATAAATTTTTAAAAACAACTAATGTTTGTTTAATATTTTTAGGAACTACATTTTTAATGGGGCTTGAATTTTATATTACCTAAAGACGTCTGAGGTGGATAAAATCGTAACAAAACATTTCTAGATCCTGGGACTTTGTTAGTTCCTGGTTGATTTGGATTTCGCTTCCAGTGTTTCATGATGTGAGAAAACGACAGCTGCATATGTTCATCTACAGTCTAAAACAAAAAAAAAGGAAATTACATAAATCATAAAATACATATAAACAACACAATTCGGAACTGTTGCATTTTTAAATGCTTGCTAATATAAGAAAATTCAACATAGTTTGTACATTTTACTTGAAATGGAAAAAGTGTTATCGGCGCCAATATTAAAACCAGTTAAAACTGGTTTTTATTAGAACTGTACCACACAGTCACTAACAAAGCAAAATAATCTTCTTTTGTTTTGTTGGAGTAATGGTTGCTTATATTATTTAGCGATAAACTTTTTTATTTCAATAGGAAAATTATTAAAACTGGTCTGATAGACCAACCATTAAGTTTTGAGCTAAAATTAACTGGTCATGCGACAGCCGATGCTGGAGTCACACGTGGTGTTCTTTTAAAGTAACCCTGATAGTTTGCCGTGGATTTTTTTTTCCGGCAATACTGCTAACTTAACTGTCGGATTGCGATAATTAGGAAGGAATTATAAGAGATACATTGCGAGTAGAAAGTTTATTTTCCATTGTGAGTAACCGGTTCAAAGAGCAATTTTACCAATTCTCAGGATTTCTCAATTCTTTTCCGGAATTTCGGGCATGGGAAAGCGTACTAAATTACCAAGAACAGGCTGGAATTCCTTCCCGCCGGAAACACTACCCCTGGTGGTTTACAACTTTTTTTTAACACGTCCCGCATTACCGCATAAAACATCTCGTCACTTTACGCATTCACGATGTTTCAAAGCACTTTATTCTGGAAGGTCTGTATTTCTTAACATTACTTCGTTCGGTTTCAGAGTCTGGTTATATATCCTAATTTCGTTGTATATAGACAACTAAGAATGTTGTACCAGGAGCCAATACAGTTTTCTACACTTCGGACTTAATTCCTTTTTTTTTACATGTGCCTTCTCCTGTAGTAGTGTGTTGAGAGTCATACGTAAATACTTGGCAGTATTTTCTTTGATTGATATTAGAATTTCTTCTCTTATGTTTTTGTTAGTGAGGTATATGTAGGTTGATTTTATTTTCTACTTTTTTGTCCAATTGCAGATTTTGTTACACGCTTGTTGCAATTTTTCTGCTGCTTATTCAGTCTCTTTACGTACTGATAATATTGCAGTATCTTCTGCAAAGGTACTAGCTATTGTGATATTTTCTAGTTTTGGCAATTCACAAGTGTAGAGAAGTAAAGAATATTGCCTTGAGGAACTCCTGCTCATTTCTTTCAATCCAAAAATTTCGTGTACTTGTTTTCTCCTGAACAATCTGTCTGATGTATTTAACTTGTGTATCAGTCCTTCTTGCCATTTTTCTGTCTTATAGGTGGAATTTGGGTAATCCACCTTTTGAATTTTTTTGTTGCTTTCCATTTAAGTAATCCTTTTTATCATCTACTGTTAAGTTTTCTCAGAAGTTATTATTAACTCTTCCATAAGCTTTTGGATCTCCCTTTTCAGTTGTTGTGTTTTGTTATTGAGGGTATTTTTATCAGAGCTATCTTGCATTTGTTGATATCTTCTTTTTACTCTTCTTTTTTCCTTGACCAGTTCTTCAATCTCCCCAAGGTTTTAGTTTCCCATTGTTTTTTGGGTATACTCTTTGGTGCTATTCCATGCTACGTTTTGAATAACAGCTTTTGTTGCTCCATAGTTCTCAGTGGATAGTTTTTGTAATCCAATTTCTTGAGATTATATCCTGGTGAACAATAAAAAAGCACCAATAGTCGGTTTTTGTTTGGTGGTCTTAATTCCAACCACTATAAGCTGTATTTCTGAATTCTGATGATGTTCTTCATAACAGTAAATGTTTTTTTTTTCATTACGAAAGCACTTCCTTTTTTCGCGCTTGATTATCAGGATGAAGTTTGGTAAACTTTGTAGCATCTTAGTTTTAGGTAAGATTTGTCGAAAGCATTTCCGAGCCGAAACACGTGACGTTTTGTACGTTTAAAAACATTTTTATTTCTTGTTTTCCATCATGGTTCATAAGTCGAATGATTAAAAAAGTAAATAAATTTAGTCGTATATACTCACAGTTAAATTGAAGTGTTTGGTATTGAAAAACATCAGTGTGCTGAGTAAAACGTGTGGCGAATGAGCCCCCAATTGTTTGCTCTCCCATAAGTGCTCTTCTTCGACACGTGTAACGATATAATCTGGAAAAAGGAAAAGTTGTAATGCTTCCTTGAAAAGAAATCACGATTTTGACTTACGAGAATCATTATAAAGTACTGAAAATTTTCTTGCGACTTCGTCCAGACAATCCGTAAACTTTTCATAATAGGCGTCACAGAATATGTTGTCGATTCGTCCATTTTCAAGTAAATATTGTTGGATACCTAAACATAGGTAATAGATAGTGTCGGGAGCGTACTCTTGCCCATTTGGTTTCCTAACTTCTTTCACGAACAAACATAATGAATAATTAAGTTCGTCCGCAGTCAGTTGTAATATTTCCGGCTTGAAAAGCTTCGCTCTTCTGGAGGATTTCTCCAGTTCTGCGTTTTTAGTGGTGACCCACTGTTTCCAAGCATTTACTCCGAAAGTGTACTGCAAAAAACATGGAACTCATAAAATCGGAATTTAAACTCATGAAGTCACAGACCTTTAAACACATATTGGCATCTGGTTTTTCGACAGGTTCTTGAGGAGTTGTTGTTTGTGGAGGCGCCATCAGTGGCATATCAACTTGATTTGCCATGCGTCGACCACGTTTACTAGTGGTACTTCTTGTTTGACGCATGCCTCGTTTGCGACCTCTTATGGTCTGACGTTCTATCATATGATGTATGGGTTGTGGATCGTCCACTGCCTCTTCCGTTCCTACTATATACAAAAAGTTAAATTTTAGCTAATCGATTTCTTGGTGGATAACAATCAACTCTCTAACTACCTGGTGCATCTCCAACTTGTGAAGCAGTAATTGTGCTGGCGGTAAGGGCACCTTCCAGGTCCACAGCTGGTTCATCTAGCTCAGTAGCCATTTTCAAAGCCATTTGCAACATATCATCCCCAAAAGTGTTACTAGCATCGACTGGTTCTGGGCTGAAAGCTTCTTCAGGTGGTGGAGCTTCTTCTTCCTCGCTCTCAGAATCTGTATGTTCTTCTTTTTTATCACCCGCAACCATTTCAGCCATCATTAATAACTCTGCCTCGAATGGATCGGTCGGAATTTTGACTTGTATTTTCTATAAACAAATAAATTGAGATAAAACACCCAAATATCACAAACTATATCGATTTAAGATTTTAATTACTTTAATTTCCTTCATAATTCCATTTGCAGAATTACGGGTTGTTGGAATGAAGATTGGAACCGGTACTGGTAATGGAAATGGTGTCGGTACTGGAAATGGCATTGAGTACATAGCCATTGGTGTCGGTACATAAATTGGCACCGGAATTGGAATAATTACAGTTTTATCTTTAACTTCGTCTAAAACAAAACCATCATTTCATTACCCATTTTAATTATAAGCTTCATTAATTTTTCTTACCAGTTTGAGTTTCTTTATTAAAAACAGTTGGTTTGCAGTTGATTCCTTTGGTACTTTGCATCACTTTACACATTGTAGCACAATTTCGTTGAGAAGGTAACGGTGACGATTTAAAAATATATTGTTGCTTAATTTGAATCTTTGGAGAAGGAGGAATAACCGAGGAATTTGTTTTCGATCGAGTCGATCTTGTGGTACCAGAAGATGGGCCGTTTGTTGTTGCCAACGATTTAACACTACTGATTACTGGTATGGTTGGTTTATCTGCTGGTGGTGCTATCAAAAAAATATATATACAACTCACGCTCATAAGAAAATAATACACAAAATTTAGATTTTTTGATGTTAAATTTAAATGTTAAAGGTTTATTAACTTACGCTTTTTCAGAAGACGTAACTCGCGAGGTTCAACAATCTTTGTAAGACCTGCTCTTCTCGACCGTTTAGGTCCACCAGTAGGAACTGGTGAATTGGCCGACAAATCGTCAGATTCATTTAGGGTAATAGGCGTTTTGCCAAATTGATTTTGGAATGCCATGACACACGAATAAGAACAGAAATTACGAATCGTAGCATCTGACATCGTTAGATGATACAATGGCTGTAGATTTTTCAAACAATGGTCACAATTAATCCTAAAATAAAGGCATTAAAACATAATCAAACTTTTCCCACGAAAACACTTACTTTTTAGAATGGACAGCGTTTATCGATACTTGATAAAGACTGAGACAATTCAAAGAGCACATCATAAGTATTTGTCCACTATTACAAGATCTCTTGATCATGTCAAAGTTGTATTTTTTGACTTTACACCAGCTGCATGGTACAATTTTTCGATGTGCAATTATGTAGATGTTTTGACAACTTTTTGAACAAAAACTATGTTGGGCACCATCGTAATACATTGAATTTTCTTCCAGAATTTTGTTATCGAAGTATTTACGGCACATACCGCATTTTCCTAAAAGAAGACATTCAATTTGTTGAAACTTATTTTCAATGCTACAATGGGAACCAGGAGGTAGGAGAAGACGAGGAAGGCCCAGATCTGGGTGGTTGAAGGAAGTGGAAGAGGATTTAAGCAAGTTAGGAATTGTTAGATGGAAGGAAAAAGCCAAGAACATGGACCTATGGCGAAGAATAGGCGAGAAATAATGAAGTGATGGGGAGTGATCCACCCCATAAAACGGATTTAGAAAGCATTCATGCGGCGCAGCCCCTCAAGGGGTGTTTAGCCATTACATTATTAATAATCAGTTTGTTCTAAATAACAAAGTTGGAGCTAAATTCAGAAATCCATGCGAGGTAATAGTTTCCGGACAACCGAAATATGAAAATCAAGTTTGAACTATATCCGCACTTATTTTTTAATTACGTACCTGGTGTAATATTATTGACAAATTTAAATGCGACAAAGCAGGGTTCTCCACAAAACAAATTCATTTTGTTATCGTGTTCAAATTCTATGGTGATTGCTTTTTCTTTCAGACAAACAGAACAGCTACTTCCTGGTTTTGAAGTAGGTTTCCGATTGTTACTCATGATGTCGTATTTCTCCATACACTGCTGGGTACAAAAATCCTTAAATTGTCCTTTGTCTCCCACGGGAGCTAGAAAACCGTCGCCACCACCAGACATATCTTTCTGGCAATATGAACAAACTTTCAGACCCTTCTTGTATTCTTCCAAACAGACACTACTACAAAACTGTCGAATATCGTAACCAAATCTTACACAATACTTCCCCAAACAGTTGGCACGGACGTCTACGCTGCAGTTTGCACAGTGTGAGCCAACCTTCTTTTGATGTTTTGCTTAAATTATGCATAATACATATTAACGCTTTTTTCGGCACACATTTTTTAACTAACTACTATGTTAGGGCACAAAACATTGCACATACAGTGTGTCCAAAAGGTATATGATATAAATCTCAGTAAATATCCACTTTAGGGAAAAATATTTTGAATAAAAACAGAGTTTATCATTGCCAAGCTCTAAATGGTTCAGTTTGGACACTTATTGTAGATTTCGTCAAAAAAGTTTAGTTCTTATGATGTTTTTGTTAGAAATAAATACTAAGCAATTAAAATAATTTGAGAGTATATTTTTGCGTTTTTCTCAAAAAGTAATGGTACTTAAGTTTTGCATCATTGAAAAGAGAAAAAAATCCTCTATCAAATGAGTATGATATCGGGGTATCTTGTCATTTAAAAACATTCAATTGTTTTTCATTGCGCTTTTGTTATTCGAAAAAATTGAATTTAAATTTTGTCTTATGGTGGAAAACTAAGTACCAAACAACTTTTATTCAAAACATTTTTCCTTATAGTGGAAATTTAGTGAGATATATAGCATATTCCATACCTTTTGGACACACTAAGAAAGTTTCATGGCTGACGAAAAATTAATATCTAAGTGTTATTTTACAACGAAAACACAATAATTCAAATGGCAATAGTAAATAATTGATAACTTACATAGACAGAGTTCGTTGCAAAAATCCATGGTTTCCCACGACAAGTTCATTTCTTCGTTATTTATATTTTTCGAACATTCCGTACATTTTCTTACAAAATTCACTTTGGCTATCATATTATCATTATTTACACCAGACGTTAAATTTTTGACCCGTAAATCTCCCTCATTATTAATGATGACCTTATCACCGTACTGAATTTTGAACGCATTCAAACAATTATCGTCACAGATATACGAAGTTCTATCCTCTTCGAGTATGACGGTGTATTTAGATTTCCGTGGCTGTACAAAAAGTCAATGAACAACTTTCACATCTAGACATAGCAAAAAATCTAACTTACCAAACAGCATTGCGCACATGTATTCACATTTTCATCAGTGGAAGCGGTCACAATGTATTTCCCTGTAGTTGATTCTGGGTCTTTTAAAGCATCAGTGGACATGTCCTTGGATGGTTCTCCAATACTCGAACTATTAAAAATACCCCCCGTTTCTGTTGGATCTCTCAATGGTGCCATAGCGGATGCTGCATCTTTTTCTTCTTGAGAAATAATTCGTTCTGTGTCTGGTATAATACAAAGTTCCTCGTCAGCACCTTGCTCTGCACCATCCATAACATTATTTGAATCTTCGTCCATTGGAATTGAAATATCTGGTTCGAATCCATCAGATGCAATCGGATCTTCTTGAGGTTCATATGGTTGCAAAGCTAATTCGAGGGAGACAATTTGATCAATAATAATAAACACAAAAAAGTTTACTTCAACTATTAAAATAAACTTAAAGCAAGAAAGTATTTCACTAAAAAACACTGATAAATAAACACAATACCAAGAGTAAAGAGAAGATTAGTAAAAAACATAAAATGTGGACAAAATACTACAATCCGTTTTACCTTGTAGATCAGATCCTCCGGCAGACTTGTCGTTATCTTCTTTTTCATTCTCTGTGACATGCACAAAGTCAAAATTATCTTGGTCCATATTTTCATTTGTTTGATTAGAGTCTTGAACATTAGTGGAATCCTTTTCGGTGCTTGTAGTAGTAATTTTGGATTGATCAGCTGTGGAATTTTCTTTATCTGTTTCATCTTTTTCAGTTCCATCTTCTTCTTTTGTATCTGCTTCATCTTTTTCAATTTTATCTGCTTCATCTTTTTCAATTTTATCTGCTTCATCTTTTTCAATTTTATCTGCTTCATCTTTTTCAATTTTATCTGCTTCATCTTTTTCAATTTTATCTGCTTCATCTTTTTCAATTTTATCTGCTTCATCTTTTTCAATTTTATCTGCTTCAATTATATCTCCTTCTTGTGTTTTATCTTCTGCATCGACATTTGATGATTGTGGTTCTTCCACTATTGTACTTGCTTCAAGCTGAGGTATTTCTGTAAGTTTTGGTGACTTTTCTGATTCTATTTCAGGCAAAGTTTCAGTAGTTAGAGCAGGCGGCGACGTTTCAGATGTATCATTTTCGTTTTGTAACTGACTAAAAGAAGTGTCTGGATTACCTATTCTTAAACCTTCGTCATCTACATCCATTGGTATACTCTCAACAGCTGGCGGAACAATATTTAGTTGTTCTACAGTTTGAGGTGATGAGCCATCAGTGGTTTCTTGGGTAGAAGTAGTTGTAGCCATTAGCTCATTTGCAGCATTGTCAAGAGTACTATTTAATTCATTTTCTGTTATACTTGAATTTTCATTAGCGTCGTCTATATCTGGTATCTCTGCATCTTCACTTATTGATTGGTTAACAGAGTCACTTACTGATGAAACTAAAATTCTATCGTTGCCATCAATTTCTGTCATGTTGGACTCCGTATTACTGTGTACATTTTCAAGTTGTTCCGATTGCTCAAAATTGGTTGGAACTGATAATAAATCATCTTGAAGTTGATTAATTTTTGAGGTGGTATCTGGTTTAGTTGTTTCGATTTCAGGCACATTTTCTGTTATATTTTGATGTTGTTCGGCAACAGACTCCATACTAAGAGAATAATCCATATTGTTAAAGTTCATAATTTTAAAATTCTCTTAAAGAATGAAATTAAACTATTACTTACCTCTGACTAGCGAGCTGTTTTTTTCTAAGCGCTTGTTTTCCAAAATATACGAACCATCACTAAGATTCGTCCTGAAAAAATAATCAGTATAAGTATACCAGGTGATTCAGTTTGACTGTCGCACCCCTATAACTTTTTAATTATTGAAAATAACCCCAACAAACCTTATATTTTTGAAAACGGCGACAAATTCTCTATTAAATGATGTGCATTTGTTATCTCTACGATGACTTATGTCAATTCCGCGATAGGCAACTGTTTTTTTTTTTTAAATTACATAGTATACATTTTGTTGTTGATTCGGATAGAGAATTTAATTCTGAATCCGACCGTGTATTAAAAAGGTATGGTTACATAAGAAATTTTTCGAGAAAAATCAGTTCAAAGTTTATATAATCATAGCAAACAGCCTATTTAACAAAACAAAAAACAATCAAATCTTAAAAATTCTACTGTAACTATAAATGGAAATGTATTGAAAATTAATTTTTAATAAAAATAAAAACAAATAATAAACGTCGACATAAAAAATTAGGCTTTAATGTATTCATATTCCAAACACAGTTGTCCTCTATTTGTAACTGCTTGATTGAAATTAGAGTCAAATTTTTTTGTCAACGTTTATTATTTGTTTTAATTTTTATTAAAAATTCATTTTTAATACATTTCCATTGATAGTTATAGTATAATTTTTAAAATTTGATCGTTTTTTGTTTTGTTAAATAGACTGTTTGCTATGATTTGAGTAAACTTTTGAACTGATTTTTCTCGAAAAAATATATAATCATGTTATGCAATTACTACTAAAAGAGGACAACACAAATGTTAACCCTTTGCGGTCCAACGTCGGGTAGTCCCCGCCGCATATTTTAACGCCTGCGTTTCAAGGTCGGCTGACGTCATTATAACTGCCGCTCATTTTTATTTTAAAACTAGAAACCTGTAGCTGTGTGTATAAGGGACTGTTATCAGTAGATGTCGCTGCCAAAAAAAAATTATTATTTAGTTATAATTTCAGAAAAATATTGGGTAGAATTTTGCAAAAATTAATTGGACCGCAAAGGGTTAAAATTGTATAAAACAGTTATATATTTGAAATGCCCTAATAGTCCTAATGCATTTTATTTAATTTCATTACATTTTTTACACTTCCTATGCTTAAAATTTAAAATTGGCGCCATATTTTAGGAGAGGGGATATGACGGCTTTTCGTCATGTGTTGTACAGTTGGAGGGAGACATAGCGTTTCCTCGTGGTCTCGTAGCGGTAAAATTCTAGATTCTTTATAAAGAAATCAAACGAATATTAATATTAGTTTTATTAAACTGAACTTGGGTGTAAATCTGTGAAAAAAAATGTGCAGTAATGTGGTACAGAAAATCATAGCATGTGTTAGACCTTTGTTAAGAGTATTCATCACAATAGACAGCGCCGAAGATAACGAAAGTAGAGTCGACGAGTTCCTTGATACTTTTTACAGAAGAGGGTAATTATCAATTTACTTTTCTGTTACTTATAACGTATTTTAAGATTATGGGCATATAACGTAAAATTTCTCCATTATCTGTCACACGTGTCAAGTCCATTGCGCAACAAAGTAATTTGGCCGTAATTTTTAAAATACTTGAATAGTTTTTTGTTGGGTGATAATATTTAATTTAAATAGGAACATTTTGATCGAGCAAATTTTAATTATTTGCACTTGAAATAAAAATCACTTAAAACTTTTTGACTCTCCCCCGTATACGAAAAATTTTAAAGAGTTGGTACTGGATTGGCGGTTCCCAACCGTCCTCGGCTCGCGGACCCCTCTTAACATATTTGTTACCGCGAACTACTTTCAGGTAAAAACTCCTAGAATAATTAAATAACAATGCAGCTTAAGTGATTTTTTAGCCGGGCCAAAAACAATTGCCTGGGGAAAACACTGCTTTCCATTTAAAATGTATTTGCTAAATAATAACCGCGAGTAATACGTTTTTGAAAACAGCATTTTTTATTCGGATTTATTGGCATTTGAAAACTTTTCAAGAAAGATTTATATTTAATCGGTTTTGTAAACAAAAATTATTTAACAAACATTTAAAAATTCGCGCATTTAAAGTATGATTTTATTTTGGTATTTGCTGTTAACGGCGCAGCTAAGTATTATCTCAATGTAACCTACACAATTAAAATGCAATAATTATTTGTTTATACCGGGTGTTGCATGGCCAAACGGCACGTTCCTTGAGTCAATTTAAGCAAAAAATGTTGTATAAACCATAGTCCAAAACTCGATCGTTATCGAGTTATGGACCTTTAAAGTTGTTTATAAAAAAATGACAATTTTAACATAAAAAAGTATGGAATACCGCTTTTATCTTCTAAAATATCGACTTAACAACAAAAAAAGATGCTTCTCTATCTTTGTTGCGCTTTATGGTATACTCGATTTTGTTTTGTTTTTTACGGTTTATTTGCTATGGCAACCGACCTAGTTACTTTAAACAGAACACCCTGTATATTATTACATTACTGGATTTGTCCGTTTGGTCATATAATCCTTATCTTTAATTAACGGTAAGAGATACAGAGTTGGTTAAAGGGGTCAAAATGAGCTATGATTTAACAGCAACTATTCTATGGAAAAAAAAACTCGAAAAAAATTATTTACTTATAACGTGCTTATTTGAAATCACACTCAAAATATTATTCGACATGGTTCGAGCACTTTTTTGCATAGATTTGTAATTTGTCGACAAATTTTAACTATCTTCATCTGTTTTTTTTTAAATTTTAACATCGCCGTATTTAAAATAAGAAAGTGGATGTTAAAAAAACAAGAGCCCCATGTTCACTATATTTGGGACACCCTGTATATGAAGGGACACAAGAAAAAATTATAACCGGTAAAAACGTTTTAGTTAGGTCCTTAGCATTCAATTTATGCAAAAATTAGCGAATGCATACCTTGTGGGACACTGTATTTTTCTCACTATACATAATTTCGCACAGACGTTAAAGAATCGCCATTTTTCATTACTGTAAAGTGACTTAAGGCACTTCCAAAATTAGTAGTTTATAAAAAATACGGACTTACGTTGATTTTGTTCGATGTATTTTACTAAAGTGAAGTTTGATAAGTAATTTGTACAATGTATGTTATTCGAGTATTTTTTCATTACTATTGCTTTTCATAAAATAAATACATAAGGAATAAGTAAATTCATCAGTACATTTTGAAATATTTGAAATATAAGAATAAGTAATTTGTATTGTACAACGTACTTCATATTAAATTAATTGTCATTACGTGATGAAGTCTTCGGACATTTACTTCGTTTTAAATTTTTAAAATAACTTGTGGTAAATTACAGGGTTTCTTAAATATTGCAAAAAGAAATCGGAAGGTAATTCCTGATCGAAAATTAAGAGGGGTCTTTCGTATATTTTTTTTTCCTTGACGTCTCCTTTCAGAGTTACACCCCCCTAAAGGGTAGCGGTAAAATTTGATTTTTATTTGATTTCTCAAATTTGGATAAGTGTAGGAGAATGATATTTGGTAGATGGTTTATACTGAATAAAAGGTTTCCCATAGTAATATTTTTAATCATCTCCCACCTTCACAAGGGACTGAAAAGTAGTAAAAAGTGCGACCCCTGTTGTTTTTTTTATCAGAACTATTTGGTAGGTTGAAATTTTGCAATTACATTTTTTTTTAAGCTTGATGTTTATAGAAACTTTTATTATTCTTTAGTTTTTCTCGTAAAACCTACCGTTTTAGAGTAAAAAATAAAATAAGTAAACATGAACCATCAACTATTTATTTTGGTGGTTGCCTTGGTTTCTTTATGTTCATATTGGCTAGATTTTTTCACAATATTTAATAAACACCCTGTATAGGGACGCAAATCCATCATTATGTCATTTTCCAAATAAATGTATTGGCACTTCTGTTAAACAGTAAAATTTCTATTGGCGAAATTAGTAATGATTTTGAAAGAAATTGCTAGTAAACTGTTAGTAACAACGTTAACTCATTTTTCGCAAAAGTGACTTATGTCACTTTGAAAATAAACGGCTCATCGTCAAATAAAACAAAGAATTTAAAAAAATGTTGGAGTTGCAGATTTTTTAACATAAGTAAATTAATGTATTTTTCAGACAGCTAGATGTTTCTTTAAGTAAAAAAAGTCCCAAAGAATAGATTACCCCTAATATCCGTTCCTGAACACGGCCTTGATTTAAACTTAACGCATTTTACGCCCGTGAGATTTCATTATCAAAACTGAGTAACTGAGTCGTTACAGCTTCTGTTGAAAAAAAGGCATAAGCACGCTTAACATTTTCGCTGGCCAAGACGGGTTTGAGGTTAGGTTAGAATATTAATAAGAGTTTATCTAAAATTAATCTAAAAACTACAGTTTTAACAATCATGCTACTTTTACAAACATTTGCAAATAAGTAAACAGTCTACCCCAAGTTTTAATAACACAATGTTTTTTTAATTTAACGCCTTTAGTATCCGAAACCGTGAATATTAAGTTTATTTATTTTAACACAATAATGGTCCATCTTGATGTCCCACACTAATTAACAAACTACGTCCACAATTAGAATAAAATAAAACCGATTTTAGTTAATTTGTTTATCATACATTTGGCATGGTAGTGATTACAAGCATGCTCCCGCGCTCTGCAATTGAAGCTAAAAAAACAACTGAAACACGACAACCAATATACGTTCTGATGAGCAATTGTTTTAAAGACGTTACTTAGACACTATATTAACAATGCTGTTCGCTTAAATTCATATTCATTTTAAGTAACATAATCAGGGCCGGCACAGCGTAATTGTAAAACATACGAGTACTTATGGGTAAAATCGAGAAAAAATAAAAAGTTCGCAGTTTGATACACATAATAGCAGTTACATTACCTTGCTTAAGATAATCCAATGAAGTCGTTATTGTATATTTTTGAAAAACAAGAACAGAGAACGACACAAGCTACACGATTAATGGTGGACAACTACAAGCGTCAAAATCCCCCTCCACCGAACTTAATGGACTATTTCTTATTAGTTGAGTAACTTTAGCCAGTACTTATTATTGGATGATTGATTTAACACAAAAATGCATTAAACTAGCACCTTAAAATATATCGTAAATTACTTTTTTATGTCCCATGTAGATCTCTGTAATGATTTTCAGGTGGGCCATTATACTATATAAATTGACCTTGCATATATTTTTTGACTGTAACATGGACTTTCTTATTGTTACCATGGACGTACGTCAATATTTATATAGGGGGCATTTTTGTTCTAAATCGTTAATTAGTAAGACTACGCGTAATATTTAATACAAATCATGCAATATTTTACTTTTTGTAATATAATAAAAGTCGAGAGACGCCTTTTAAATCTAACATTTAGCACTGTACTACTCACAACAATTAAAAACAATAAAATTATAATGTAATGGTTTAAATTTTATAAATTCGTTAAATAAATAGTGCTATTTATTTAATAAATGTAGATGACCTTGACTTAAGTCTGCTTGTTTTGCCAACACGTCTATGTTACAGCACTGAAAAGCTGTGTTTACACAATGAAATAATGTAGCGGCGGCTTGCCTTAATATTTCCAAATTTATGCATTATCGCCTATTTAATACACGTTTTTTTTGTGTTTTCCTTTATTACGACAACATGAGGCTTCATATATTTGGCTTCCATGTGATCCTTAATAATGACGCATATACTTTGTTATTCTTTTTTATGCTTTTGGCGCCACATTTAAAAAGTAATCATAATTCTGTCGTGTAATTTTTTATAGTTGTTAAAGAGTGTAATTTAATCAACAGACAGTTTTTACTTTTTTGTATTCTTTTGATTATAAAGTAATTGTTAAATTGTTAAAAACAAAATGCTCGTTACTCAGAAGTAATCTATACGAGCTTAAATTTCGCTGTTGCCAAGTCTTAAAGTAACTTTGATTGTAAAAATGTTTAATACAATTTCAATTGCCTGTATTTTATAAAGTGGTCCCGTTTTGTTTGCATTACATATTTTATACGTTTGGTTAATGTTGACAAATCTTTTTGTGGGAACCTGCTTTTTTTGTAATGGCTTGATGTGGGGAAAATGCAACAGAGCTCTATTGCACTTGCGTACAATTTTCATGAGAGACTGAGTTAACATGGCCGCATGTTAGTTACTGATTTTTCTTTACTGTTTGCCAACGTATTATAAGATTTAGTAGTGGTGTTTGACAGTTAGACCTACAAGAAAATTTTCCATAGTTTATGATACTTATATTTTGATTGTTCTTTGACATTGGCAGGTATAATATTCGTTATTAATTTTATACCGGCCCTGTTCCTATACTCCTCCCATGCACTTAACTTTGAAAGTGTCCTTACTACTTTAAAACATAATGCGTTAACAGTTTTAGATTTTATTAAAAATATACGATATAATAATGATGCGTCATCCAGAACATCATCATGTACCACCAAACGCAATTCCTAGAAATACTAGGTAAATATACAAGACGTTTAGCTACCACAAGACATATTTTGAACATTCAATTGTTTGTTTACAAAATGAATTACATCAGTTGTTTTTGTTGCAGAATTGGCATTCAACAATTGGGGCCCCCGCCTAACCAAAGAAATCCGACAATGCTTATGAGCATACAGCCAACTGTTCCCGTACCACATACTGGTATGTACCGATTGTTTTTTAAAGTAACCTACACAATAAATAATTTAGGTCATTCTACAACACCCCAATAAAAATTATTATTACCAGCCAATTTGGAAAAAAAGATAGTTTTAAGAATGTTTTGTTTTGGACACTATATAATTCAATAGAAACTGTTAATCTTTGAATTTTGTTCCGAATTAGGTATAATTTCGTGTTTTGTTTGTGTATTTTTCGGCCAATAATAGTTAAACGTGTTTACAATTAAGTTTGGAAGTTTGAAAACTATCAAAAGGCTACAAAAAAAACGAATTTTACTGGACGTTATTTTTAAGAAATCGATTCTTAGGCCTTTTGTATTGATTATTTTATTTAAAAAATAGGATTGATTTGTGTGGATCTATATTACTTGTAGAATGGTTGTTAAAATTATCAATGGTTTGTTTTTTGGTAATTTTTCTTTTATCTGTTGTGTAGACATTTGTTTTCTGTAATGACCAGTTGCTTGCTGTTATTGGAAAAATTGGTATAATATAAACGAAACAAAAATATTCATATTTTCTAAATTAAACTTTAAAAAAACGTAATTTGTGTTGTTTTTCCATTAACACTTAAGTAATATTAGCGATTAAAGTTAATAGCGTTTTCGGTACTTTTTTAAAACGTGTGAAGTTTATCATTTTTCTATTTTTGTTTATTTATGGTTGACATAACGCTCGGCGATTAAATATTTGAATATGCCGCGTAATTATAACGGTAGATAACGAACGAGTCGGGGATTCCCAAATTCCTTAATTCTTATGCACGTGTGCAAGCTTAGTCGTTTGGTGATTGTTGTTGGTTCGTCGAGTTATCGAATTTCTATCATAAAATTAAGGATATATTTACCTTAAATTGTGGCACATTTCGCCTGTGTTAGTTTTATTTTATAAACTGTGCACCTGCGACTTTGATCGCATGAATTTTGGTATTGCATAACGTACTCGAGATGCTACCACCACCCGCTAATTGTTTTATTCTCAGTGTATTCGGCCATTAATACAATAATCGTATTTTCGTATTCTGACTTGTTTGGGCACTACTTTTGTAATGGTCTTATTTTAATGTCCGCGCTGCCCAGTGCTATTAATATTCGCGATAAAAAGTGCTCTAATGTTTGCTCTGGAAATCCATACACCTTTACAATATAAAATTCCGACACGTTTAGTTAGTGGTTCATGTTCTTGGGTTATATGCAAACTGACAGACCAACAAAATTGAGTATGACGGAATGTTTGGTATCTAGAACCATACCAAAATGCAACAAATTTTAAAATAAACGACGTTTTTGTGTGTATTCATTGCGTGTGAATGAATTTGCAATTTTTAAACGGACATGGATAACATCCTATTACTGAATTAATTTTTCCACAAATTGTTTGCTTTTAAAACGTCAATTTCATTTGTACTGTCGAGTTATTGTACAGGGTGGGAAAATTTCGATGTTTTCATAGGGAATCTCGGTAACTATAAAAGGTATCGAAAAACAGACCGGGATTCCTCTTTTTTTGAGAAAAAAGTAATGGTGAAAACTTAAATTGGTTATCGTTTTTTTGTTTTAGACTTTTCGTTTTATGGCTATATCTCGCTTGTTTATGAAAATAAACAAAAATAATTTTGACGTTCTACAGGCACATTTTTGATAAGAATGCAGTGGCGTAGACAATTAAAAAAAAAATCAAAATTTGAGTTGTGACAAAGTTGTATTTTTTTTTTAATGAAACCCATAGTTGGCTGTGGCATCACAAGAAAGAGGATTTTTTCCCCCACTCCAAGAATATATGTCATTATCGATTTATTCATTTTTCTTACATTATAGCAAAAATTAGGTAATTTTTCATTTTTTTTTTTTTTTAGGCTTATGTCATTAAGAATATACCTGGTAAAACAAACTGCCATTCTGTTGTTTTAACGATAGTTTGACAGTAATAATCACGTTTAATTGTTAATTGTTTTTGTACCTTAAAAACACGAAATGGCTTACGAATATTACGAAAAGTATGATATGTTGAAATGTTCTATTCTAAGTAATAATAATTCTGAAGCTGCAAGTGAAACATATTTTAATCGTTACCCATAAAGAAAACGATCTAATAAATCTATTTTTGGAAGATTTAAACAAAATCTCATTTTGGAGACACATTAAAGACAATTTATGTAAAAACAGTAATAATAATATGAATGAAAAGAAAATTTTATACAGTGTATTAATTCTATATCTAATATTCATATTTACAAGAGGTGTTTCAAGGCGATGTGAATTATGTGTTGCAAATAATAGAAGTCGATTTGAAAATTCATTGTAAATAGTTTTATATTATTTTTGAATTATCTTCTAGTTTGTATTATTTTATCCCTGCTTTTTTGAAAATGGTAGATGATTATTGGTAGCAACCTCTTCACTATATTTAATTTTGCATTACTTTGTTCTGGGTTTGTTAAATGTCCCACAATTAATGAGATTTTGTTTTAATATTCCAAAAATAGATTTATTAGATTGTCTGCTTAATGAGAAACGATTAAAATATGTTCCACTTGCAGCTTAATAATTATTATTACTTTGAATAGAACATTATAACATATACTTTTTGTAATAATCGTAAGCTATTTCGTGTTTTTAGGTACAAAAATAAAAACAATCAATTAAACGTGATGATTTCTGTCAAATTATCGTTAAAACAACAGAATGACAGTTTGTTTTACCAGGTGTATTCCTAATGACATAAGGCCACTACTACAAAAAAAATTAAATATGAAAAATTACCCAATTTTTGCTATAATGTAAGGAAAGTTAATAAATCGACCCCACATGATATATATTATCGAAATGGGGAAAAAATCCTCTTTCCTGTGATGCCACAGCCAACTATGGGTTCTATTTAAAAACTACAACTTAATGTCACAACTTGAATTTCGAACTTTTTTTTTTTAATTGTCTACACCAGTGCATTCTTATCAAAAAAGTGCCTGTAGAACATCAAAATTATTTTTCTCTATTCAAAAGATGATAGCCAATTTAAGTTTTCACCATTAACTTTTTCTCAAAAAAAAAAAAAAAAATGGAGCGGGGTCCGTTTTTCCTTAACTCTTATAGTTACCGAGATTCCCTATGAAAACATCGAAATTTGTCCACCCTGTACAACGTCTTCAGGCCCTTACTATCATGCATTGGGCTACATGAAAGCTGTGATTCATTTGTAACTATTTTTTATTATTATTTATTATATGTTGCATAGTTTTAATTTTTATGATTCAAAAATTCTGATAAAGAACCTTTTAAGAAATTCACTTCTTAAGATTATTATTTTTAAGTGTTTTTGCTTTGAAATAAAAACGTTTTATTATTCAAAATTTGCATGCTGCAATTATTTTGGCATTCGTATTGTTTATTTCAGAAATGAAGATTTTATTTTTACTGATATTGCTTCTCGGAAGCAGCAGAGTAGATGCCCTTTCTTTAAGTGACATGCAGTTAATGTTTGATGGCAAAGGATGTATAGAAGGTATTTTTAAGAACAATTTTATATCAATATTATCGTTAAAAAATGTCGCATTTTTATTGTGCTGGTTTGTGTCGATTCGAAATATGTTTTCCGAACTTGCAGTGCTCTGTTGTTACATTATTTGAGCTTTTTTTTGTATTGTAAACTACATGGTGTGTTGTATTTTAGGTGTTTTGGTGTCGATGCCACAAGGGCCCACATTAATAACAGCACAATCGATTCCCCAACAGCCAAAGTCAAATGTTCCACAACAAGGTAAGTGTTTTTGTGTGTTTTGAATATGGATCTTTAAAAATTGTGTTTTAAGTTTTAATGTAATAATACTAAAACTCAAAGGACGAAGATTAAACGGTTTAAAAAAAATCCGTTTAGTCATTTTTATTAGTGAATTAAATAATGTTTAAGTAACAACATATGAAGTTAAATTTAATTTCAGATCCAATTCATTAGTAAGCTAACCAAAAAAAATGTGTTTACTTTGCAAACAATATAAAACCAAGTATATTTTTTAATTAGCTAATGCTTGTTCTGTAATTTTAATCTTTACTGGTGCTGCTTTTGTGAGCATGTAAAAAGTGTACTTCATTAAGTATATAAGGTAGCTTTGCAATGATTTTGTTTTGTTTTAATAGATTGAAACATATTTTTGTATGGTGAAACAAGATATGTTCCTTGAGAACTTATCTATCCAATTGCAAGAAGTTGTATTATACAGGGTATTTTATGTTTGCGTAGCTCTATACAGAGTGTCCACCTAGTGCAGTGATGGCGAACCTATGACACCGGTGTCAATAGTGACACGCTACTGCTTTATTTGTGACACGCAACTGAGATTTCAATTTTAAACATTTAGGGTGGTTTTCATTATTTGTCATACAGTCTGTCCAAAAAGTAACGTAACGGATCAATATCTCGTCTCGTGACAACTTTACAAAAAAAAAGTTTTATACAAAAGTTGTTTGTGGTAATTTACTACATAACCTTAAATTATTTTCAACTATACACTGTGTTTTGTTTTTGCTCACCATACGTCACTATGTTTTTTTAAATGGAACACCCAGTATATTTTATGATTTTTAGCTGTAAAATTGAATTCTCTTTCAAAAACATATAGGTTTTATGTATTTAAAATCAGTCGTTTTCGAGTTATTTAAGTTTTTATGAAAATTTTGACAGAAACAGGAGTCTAAAAAAATAATGATATTTCACAACTTGGCTATGTCAGAACAAATTCCTTTGAAACTTTGTTCGACAATAGTGTCATAGTGATTGCTGACTAGTTAAAATTTTAAAATAATACACAGTGTTTTTTATGCTGGGTCCAATTGGGTAAACTTCAAACACGGTTAAATCAATTATTTTTAATTGAACGCCCTATATATTTTTACATATTATTATAGAAAATTTAATTATCTTTAAAATTTGTTAAAGGTCTATTATGTCTAAATTTGATATTTCTCGAGTTATTGCGGTTTTCATGTTAATTAATGGCTACAAACAAAATATTTAATAGAAATTAATTAGTAGGTTTTGGAAATATCTCGATAATTTGTTTTAAATGTCAAGTAAAGTTTAGTTTTTATCTTAAGCGATATTTTTTACCTGATTACAAATTAGTTTAATAAAAAACAATATAATCAAAATTGTTTAATCTACATAAAAGAGTTTCCTTTTTTAGGCCAATGCGAATATACCTAAATTGCACCCCTAGCATTTAAGAACTAATAATATTATCAATATTAACTATCGACTGCTCTTATAAACAGGACATTTTGTCTAACATGACTTCGATTAGTCGTATATTCATTAAAATATACAATTTTGTAATTGCTCATTTCGAACTATTTTCGTAAATAAATCATTTTTATGATACTCCATTAAAATACGGTATATAAAGCAAAATCAGAAAATTTAGATGAACAGATTTCAGATGAGAAGTGGCGGAATGTTATATAAGCTGTTTATAATAGGCTTGGTACTGTCAAATAGAAGAAGGAAGACAATTCGAACACCTTATTAAATAGAAATTACCTTTTTAACATTGTTAATTAAATTAAATAAATACCCATAGGTTTTTGCCCTTTTGTATAAACTTAGTAACATGCGATTTTCACATTTTAATTAATTTTTTACAATGTTTTCAATGCCTGCTACCCTAACTAATTCTAGCAAGTTTTGCAGGTTTACCTATAAATTATCATTAAAACAGCTCGAGATATATTAGTTTTACACTTAATGTAAAAAAATACAGGGTGTTTCATCTGTTAAACATGACTTATTCATGTTCAAAATTCAACTAAATGGACTAAACAGAATAAACACACTGTATTATCTTAAAAGTTTAACTTCTCAGAAGATACTATAAGAGTATTGTTAACGAAACTTCCAAAATATTTAACGTTGACGTTGTTAAATCCTTAAATATTAAATATTGTCGTGAAGATCTGTATCCGTCAACATTTTCAAGTAAATATAAATAACTATAAACATTGATAATACTCACAAAAAGCCTTTTACATATTTGAAAGAGAAGTTAATTTAGTATCTGAAAATTGAAAAATATACAGGATGTTGTATTTAAACTAAAAAAGTTACATATTCGTGCACGGAAACTAAACACTGGCTATAGCTAAAAATAATGTTAGGCTATAAGGTCAAAGAAATTTTGTTCTAAGAGTTTTTAAAAAAATTAAAAACTTCTATTTAATTTTAGTTTATCACTATGACACAGCACCCGATTCACCAGAACAAATTCAACCAGAACAATCATCTTCTATCACAAACACTAGTACTTCGTCTATGCCCAACAACAATAACTTGGCAAACAATAAAGAAAAGACGCCAATGTGTTTAATAAATGAATTGGCTCGTTATAATAAAATCCAACATCAGTATCGCCTCACCGGCGAGCAGGTACAATGCTTCTAATCGAGAAAGAAGGCCCATAATCGGCAGTTTAATTTTAGGGTCCTGCTCACAAAAAATTATTTACAGTCACCTTAAAACTAGGAAACGAAGAATATGAAGCTGACGGCGCCAGTATCAAAAAAGCGCAGCATTCTGCTGCTGCTGTCGCGTTACAAAAGACAGAGTTTAAACATCCACCTCCAAAAACAATTCGAAATAGCAGATCTGGCATTCGAGGGTCGGGCATGGTGACGCCTACAGTCGAACTAAATGCGTTGGCTATGAAACGAGGAGAACGTACCGTTTACGTTCTTGAAAATGGGGCACCTGCTCATCAAACACAGGCAAATATGAGCTGATTCAAATTTGAGAGCGACTATTGAGATCTTGCTTGGCACAGAGAGTGAGGACTTAAGAGATGAATCCTTAATTGATGAAAAAAATTTATAAGCAAATTTTTTCCTCTAGTAAATATGTTCTACTTGACGACCCTGATTCTTAACTATTTCCATGCATCGGCGATTCCAGCTCTGAAATACTTTCACGGTCATATCAGGAGAAACGGTTTCCTGTAAAATTTTCCAAAGGCGATCAATGCAGTGCGCAATGCTGCCACACGCGCTGTTTCATCCAGTCGAAACCAAAAAAATCCGTAGTACTGGTATCAGGAGACTTTGACAGGAATCTCACTATTGCCTATAAACTCTGAACCGCCACTTTCTTTGACATCTGCAGCGAATTACTCGGTCGTACAGTATTGGCCTCAGCTGCATCATGATGAACGAACACATTTTTTTTTCCCCAGGATAAAGTTCTGGAATTCCTTTTTCCACCAAAAGCTTCAACACTTCTTTGTATTAATTTTCACCTTTGATGGCACTCGAGTAAGTCCTAAGGGTCCTATTCCTGAAACGATTCCGACCACCGTAAGTTGGGAACCGAAACTCTCTTTCGTTTCACAAATCCAAGTTTCAGATACGGTTTCACCATCTTTGACGCAACAAATCTTGCGATTTCCCACTGCAATAGTCCACTCCGAACCAGTGATACCAAATACTCTTTATCTTTCGCGAGTTAGTTTTCTAGAATTCCGTTTAAAAGGCGGAGGAGGAATTTTCTTAGCATGGAGTTGACGCCGTACACCTTCACAGTGGATCTCATTTTGTATTGCACCCAAACTGATATCAATTCTATCGGATTTTAATTGAGCTTGGATGGCTTCTCTGAAATAACCTTGCTTGAAAAGAATTTTCACGGTAGTCTCTGTTTCCGGTAACTTTGGCACTTTTTGGCTGATAACTTAAAAAATTGACAGACACAAAGTCAAAAGTATAAGCAACAATTAATTTTGCGTGTTAGCTGTCAATCTGCTGGCCACTGCGATATCGTAAAGGGGTTCATTTCTTAAGTCCCCACCCTCTGCAAAGAGAGGAACCATAGGTTCAGCTTTAGTTGAGTTCTCATATGGTAAATCAACAAAAATATACCAAAATAAAACCTATTCTTTAATAAAAAGCGAAATGCCAATGGATCGCTCTACAGTTACAATAAATAACTATAAATTAATTTAAATGTTTAAATATAACCGTTAAATTTTGTTTTTTTTTTTGCATTTTGTTACAGGGTTATATATCTCAGGCTAATTATTATCCACGCCATAATATTTATAGCCCAGGCCAGCCACGGTACAATTACGATCCTCGTCGGAACCACACTACTCGTGGCTTCCATACGCATTACGATAATCGTTACTATGGCCAGTTTAGATCGGGATATCAGCACAATCCTGGAGAACCGTTTAGTGTACGGCTACGGGTTGGTGATCGTGAGTATCCTGGTATCGGATTTACCGTACAAGCTGCACGCCATGATGCAGCTACTAAAGCTATTGACGATATAAAGCTTAGAGAAGCTGAAGAATCTCAGCAATGCCCATTGCCAGTTGAAAACGGTAACTGCTTTTGTTATCGTTTTTTGTTGCAATTTTAATTGTAGATTCACAAAATTCTTTTAATCCAAATTGTGCTAATAAATTTAACTCCATAAATGGTGACGTGTTATTTAAAATATTGTAGGGTCAGGACTGTTAAGGATTTTTTTTTTTTTTTTTTGTTGTTTTTTTTTTTTTTTTTTTGGTATTGGACCCTAGTCGATCAGCCACAGATATTATTACTGACAACTTCAAATTTCTATATTAGCAAGTCGGGTAAAATTTACTTTGGTTTTTTTGTAGTTTTAATCCATTACGTACACTTCTAAACAGTTTTATTTTGTACATTATTTTGTTTGGAAAGTTCTATAGAATTTCGTCACTTGATAAAGGTGGCCTTAATATATTTGTAAAGTCTCCTAAAAATCGAAAGGTTTGCAAGTCAAGTTTTGCATAACTATTGACCACGTTCGTTATTAACACTTGGTAAAACCGGTTGTCACGAAAACTAAACGTTCAAGCGACCGTTCTTGCCTGATCTTAGTGAAAACTTCACTCATGTTTCATATACAGGGTGGACCAAATTCGAATGTTTTACGGGGTATCTCGGTTACCGTAATAGATAGCGAAAATCTGATTTCGGTCTCTTGGGCTATTTTTTTGAGAAAATAACGCCTATGCAATCAGATTTTTTTTATCGGATTCCATTTTGGCACTACAGACAAAAAATGAAATTTCATCATTTTTGAAAATTTGCTGTAACTTCTTTATTTATTAAATTAGAACAAAATGTTATAAAGGTTTTTTAGACAGATTTTTATGCTTAATTTAAAAACAAAAGTAATTTTTTTATAGCTACCTTGACTTTCGAGATATGGAGTAAACTTACATTTTTTTAAATAGAAATCCTAGTTGGCCATGACTTTATGTGAAAGAGTATTTTTTTAGCTTTTCAAAATTATATAGTTTTATAGATTTTTTGCAAAAAATAACTAAGATATGGCCAATTTTGTAAAAATTCGATCATCAAAGTTTGCCATGATTTCGTAAACAAGTGATGTTTGCAATTATTAAACAACTAAACATAATTGCCAAGTAAATTCTGAAACAGCCGCTACGTTTTTATTACTTACAAAGTAATATTCTAACATATTAAACTTTTCAAAGAGTTCAAATTTAGCCATGTTCACAATACCACAATAAACAGTTATAAAATACAAAATAATACACAGATTTGCTTAAAAGTTAAAAAATTTACTTCGAAATGACGTTTAGTTGTTTAATAATTGCAAACATCACTTGTTTACGAAATCATGGCAAACTTTGATGATTGAATTTTTACAAAATTGGCCATATCTTGGCTATTTTTTGCAACAAATATATAAAACTATATATTTTTGAAAAGCTAAAAAAATACTCTTTCACATAAAGTCATGGCCAACTAGGGTTTCTATTTAAAAAAATGTAAGTTTATTCCATATCTCGAAAGTCAAGGAGGCTAAGAAAAAATTACTTTTGTTTTTAAATTAAGCATAAAAATCTGTCTAAACAACCTTTATAACATTTTGTTCTAATTTAATAAATAAAGAAGTTACAGCAAATTTTCAAAAATGAAATTTCATTTTTTGTCTGTAGTGCCAAAATGGAATCCGATAAAAAAAATCTGATTGCATAGGCATTATTTTCTCAAAAAAATAGCCCAAGAGACTGAAATCAGATTTTCGTTATCTATTACGGTAACCGAGATACCCCGTAAAACATTCGAATTTGGTCCACCCTGTACAGCTAAGACATCAAGCTTTTTATTCTTTTAATCTAACACTCGGTATTATTTATAATGTGTATTAACTCCTATTTAAAATTATCCTTTTTTCACGTTGATAATGATGAGAAGTAATTCACCAAGTTAAGAGCCAACATATAACACCATACTTCACCAATTATGGGGTTAACTGGAGAAAATTTGTGCCCGCATAATAAATTTTCAAATGAATATTGCCATGCTTTTATCATACACCAAGTTTATAAATTGTATATAATAAACTCTAATATGTTGAGATTAAAAAAAAAAATGGAAATAGTGAAACTTTATATCTTGAACAGCATGAATTTTGTGTGTAGTACCAATATAACGCTTAAAAATTGTAAATTTGTTTGCTGTAACTATAAAATATGCTTATAATTTGCTGTAGTTGTAGCCTGTGTTTTAATTTTTTTTTGTAGTATAGAATGTTTTGTGTTCAGGATCTTCCGAAGTTCCAAAATTAAAGCTATGTTGTGGAATGAGCGACAGCTAGCTACCTTCAGTAGCGTGGTATGTTATGGTTGAATAGGGCTTAACGCAGTGTTTTCCAATCTGTGGGGCGCGAGACTATTACAAGAGGGGCGCACGGCTTTAACCAATATATAACTTGTGTTATGATACAAAATTCCTTGTAAAATTTGCGTTTTTAGTGGATATTTTTGAAAAATTCAGTACTTAAAACGTTTAATTTATGAAATTGTTACGAAAATTGAGGGGGGGGCACAACAATATTTTATGAAAAAAGGGTAGTGCAGGTACAGAAAGTTTGGAAACCACTGACTTAACGGTAGATTCTAGACCAAAGATTTTTTTAAATTTTTTATTGAGGGTTTAAGGACTCTTCAACATTAGCGTCCGTGGGGGGGTATAGGGTGGGTAAGGTCAAGGTAGGTGGAATTACTGTCACGGAATTTGCCTATAGTAGGTAGGGGAATCCACTTAAAACCTCTACGATGACAGACGGCCACGGGAATCGAACCCACGACCTCCCGATTACTAGCTAGGTTTACTAACCAGCCATCCACCAAGCTCGGTGACCAAAGATTTATACATTTTTTTCAATTATTATTATTTTTTAAGTCGAAACAACTCTTATATAGATTTTTATATGTTAAACAACTTTTTGGCAAAAAGTTGTTTTTTTGTGGGAATTCCTCATTCAAAATGAAAATTAATTGATTTCATTAAATGATGGATATTTATACATAATATATGTATAAATATATTATTATAAATTGATAGTAAAATTAATAATCAGATAGTGTCAGCAAAGCATGTTTTGAGATTCAAGTAACCCAAATTTGATAATTGAAACCTTTATATTGGTATAATTTTCGTCGGTTGTAAATAAGACTGATATTAATGTAATGTATAGAATCTTACGCAGGTTCTCCACAAAGCAGCGTATCAAACGACTTGAACACAGAGTTAAAATCCCCAATATCTTTGGTACATGAGATAGCTCTGAAGAGAAATCTCAGCGTGTCATTCGAAGTGCTTAGCGAAAAGGGACCACCGCACATGAAAGTGTTTATAACTCAATGTCGAGTTGGAGATTTATTAGCCGAAGGAGAAGGCAATGGCAAGAAAATATCTAAGAAACGGGCTGCAGAAAAAATGCTCGACGAACTTACCAAACTGGGTCCTTTGCCAAATACCACGAATCTAGCCCACATTAAACGAAAACGTATCGTAAATAAAAAGAAGACACGTAATTTAATTAAAGTTAATATGGATAAAAATTGTGAATACACCGAGGAGATTAACCCTATATCACGTTTAATACAAATACAGCAAGCTAATAAGGAAAAAGAGCCATTGTATACAGTAAGTATGAGATTTTTAAATGAGCTAGACCATTTTTGATGCGACAGCTACAAATTTAGTCTCAAAATAAAAATTAAAGGCCTGTTTGTAATGGTTTAAAAATTGAATTACACCACGAAATCCTAAAATTATATATTGCTCATTTCGTTTTATGTTCTATTGTTAATCCTCAAATGGTCTTCTACATCCTTTTTTTTAAAAAAAAAAACTATAGGTTGGTAGTTATTGAAATGGTCAATTTTACAACTCTGTTGTTGTTTGTGAAGGTATTGGAGGAACGTGGTGCCCCAAGGCGTCGAGAATTTGTTATCGAGGCTTCTGTGAATGGACAATCATGTACTGGTGTGGGGCCCAATAAAAAAATTGCCAAGAGAAATGCTGCTGAAGCACTGCTTGGATTACTGGGTTATTCGAGCAGTCCGGTACCTCAGAGTGCTCCCAAACCTGCTCTAAAGGTGTGTTTTGTTATTACAAATTTTTTAAAGTTATTTTTCTTTTTTTAAATCTACGCTTGTAGCGTTCTGAAATATTAAAACTGATCTATAAGAGATCAACCATTAATTTATTTCTCAGGTCTTAAAACTAACAACTTAAATTCTAAATTTCACCCGTTGGTGTCCTTGAGTTTCGGCTAATATGCATAAGGTACTATAATTTTCGCACTGTACTCTGCTTTTTCAACACTTAAACTAACATGTGGCTTTGTTCTCTTCAGGCTTCTGTTCAAGTCATTTACATCGAGGAGTTGGATTAGATCCAACTCAGTTCTTTTCTTTTTTACGTGTTCCTTCCATCTTAGTTTAGCATCTAGTGTTATTCCTAAATATTTTGCTGTGTTTTCGTAAGGAACATTATTACCATTCATAGTGATGGGCAACGGATTCCTAATGTTTTTGTTCGTAAAATTTATGTGAGCTGATTTTACCTCGTTTAATTTGATCTTCCATTCCCTGGTCCAATTGAATATCTGATTACTGGCTTGCTGAAGTTTATTTGTCGTAGCTTTTATGTCTTTATCAACTGTTAATATTGCAGTGTCATCTGCGAACGTGGCAATAGTCACAGTTTTTAATTTTGGTAGATAAGCTGTATAGAGCAAATAGAGGATCGGTCCAAGGAGGCTGCCCTGCGGTACTCCAGCTCTGATTTCCTTCATCTCCGAATACTCATCTTGTTTTATTCTAAATAATCGATTGGAAATGTATGATTTCAGTAATTTGGCATGTTGTGGTAGCAATTTATTTAATTTGTACACAAGCCTTTTGTGCCAGACCTTATCGAAGGCCTGGGCCACATCTAAAAATATAGCTGAGCAGACTTGTTTGTTTCCTAACGCTTTCTCCATGACATCAGCGATCTGATGTACTTGAACTAATGTGCTATGTTTATCTCTGAATCCAAACTGATGGTTGGGAATTAGATTTTTCCTTTTGATGATAGGTTTTAGTCGTTTTAGGAATAGTTACTCGAATAATTTGGATGTTATTGGAAGCAATCATATAGGTCTATATGAATTAATCTCATTAGGTGGCTTGCCTGGTTTTTATAACTTCTGCTACCTTCCATACACTTGGGACATGTTTCATTCTAAAGGCTGCATTAATTAGATAGGTTAACATAACAATGCCTTTCCTCGGTAGTTGCTTTAAGATTTCGCCTGTAATCAGGTCAAAACCTGGCCCTTTTTTGGAACTGAGGTTGCTTTTGATTTCGTTTGCAACCTCTTGTGGCGTGACTGGTAGTATTACTTCATTTTCCTGATTCACAAGTTCCTGTTCTAGATTGTTAGAATGCATTTCATTGGGTTTGAATATGTTTTCAAGATAATCTGCAAAATTTTTGTTGTTGTCTTTTGTTCACTGTCCGTCTGGTTTTCTTAATGGCGGCATTTGTGCTATAGGTCTTTTCAATTTCTTGGTGTTTTTTTTTACAGGTAGTATTCAGTGTCTTCGCCTGCTGTTAGGCCTCTTAGATAAATGTTCATCGACTCTTCCTTTAATTTTAATATGTTTTTCTTTAGTTATTGAGCTTTGTTGTTAAATTTTAAAGTTATTGTTATATTTTTGTGTCTTGCAGGTCGACAAAGAGGCAGAAATGGTTGAAAAGCCCAGAAAAGTCACTTTTCTAGAAGAAAAATCTGAGGCTCCAGTCGGTGGTAGTGGAGGTCGTCAACTAGTGCCTGGATTACTTCTTGTAGGTGAT
This sequence comes from Elmis aenea, assembly GCA_947652605.1. Lineage (NCBI taxonomy): Eukaryota > Metazoa > Arthropoda > Insecta > Coleoptera > Elmidae > Elmis > Elmis aenea. The sequence continues at coordinate 26,579,216 of OX393584.1, forward strand.
CAATCTGGCTTTCAGCAGGTGAATACTTTAACCGCCAACGCTAGTTTTGTTTCGAAAACCATGTTTTTTTTTGTTTAGAGCAAAAAAGTGGGTGCTACCGAAATGTTAAATGCTGCATCAGGTAACAACCCGACGGAATTAAAAAAGACGGGGCAAGCTCAGGTGCCGAAAGTAACCCCGCAGTCCACTCAGAGTGTGCGAGCCAAAGATCAGCTATTATATTTAGCCCAACTACTTGGGGTTCAAGTACAGTTTTCAGACTTCCCAAAAGCCAATCATGAGATGTATCTAACCTTGGTGTCTTTGAGCACTCACCCCCCTCAGGTAGGCACATTATCACTCACCCTGTATATATTTAAGCAGTGTTATGCTCGAGTTGCATTTTTTGAAGTGTGAATTTTTTTAGTATCATAAAGAGTGAATTCATGTTTTACTGTTGCAGGTTTGTCATGGAGAGGGGCCTTCTACCGAAGCATCTCATGAAAAAGCAGCGTTAGAAGCCCTGAATGTTTTATCTGAACTGGGATTAGACAATGTCAAACCCAATAAGGAAAGCAGCGAAGGGTAAATACACACAATTTTACTTTTGTTCAATACAGTTCTAACTTTTCATTAGAATATTTTCCTTCCATTGTCATTTCGTCATTCTAAGACAACAGTGCCTTGTATAATTTGACTTCATCATTAATTTCCGTTTGAAATTAACTTCTGGCCCAAATTTCCTTCTCCAATGTCGTGGTTAGTTTTTTTCCCTGTAGCTGTACTTTTGTGTTTGATTGACATTTTATAGTCCCAGTTGCAGATTTATATCGCCGAAATACATGTAACTCTTGACTTTCAATGTTTTGGAAATCGTTGACACATTCACGGACGAAGTGGCTATAGCCGCCGTTCTCCGGTCCCAAATGCGTGATAGACGAGGCTATAGTCATCAAGTTTTTAAAGTCTTGTAACAACGAACATATTTTTAAACTACAAGAATATTGTTGTGTACCTAAATATCCATTTTGTTTTGAATTTTATGTTTTTAGAGCTATCCTCTGCTCTAAATATTCAAGTTATTTACCAATCTTTATCCTCATTTCCAGTTCATCCAAATTATTGACTTCTTCTTCTTAATCGATTCCTCTTGTACCTTTCGGTGTCGAGGTATGCTTTTCTATTTCTGTGTTATGTTTCTCCACTCCTGCCTATCGTTAGCTAATTGTGGCATATCTCTACAGCTGACTCCTTTTTCTTCCAGTCTAAGCCTTAATTCTATTTCCCATTTTATTCTTGGTTTTCCTCTATTTCTTTTTCCCTCTATCTGCATTTTCCATCCTATTTTCGCTTATCTACTTTCTGGTATGAGTAGTAAATGTCCAAGTCATCTTAATTGATTCGTCTCGCATCTTTTTCTTAATATCTGTTACTCCTAGGTTACTGATTTTATCGATCAGTCTACATTCCTCTAAGCTCCTCAGAAACCTCATTTCCTGTACCTGTATTCTTTGTTTTTGTTTTTGAGTTAGTGTCCAAGTTTCTGAACTGTACGTGAGAATGGGTACGCACACTGCATTAAAAACTCGCGTCTTTGTTTCTTTTGATATCTCCTTACTTATCAAACATTTATTAATGGCGTAGTAAAATTTCGTAGCTGCTGCTATTCTGTTATTCAGATCTTCCTCCAATTTACCATTTTCTGTAATTATTGTTCTTAAATATTTAAAATTTGCTACCTGCTCAATCTTTTTTTGGTCTAGCATAATTGTAACTGGTTCATGATTTTTCGCTATAACCATAGCCTTTGTCTTTGTTATATTAATATTACATCTACTTAATGTATCTGCCCATACGTCTAGATTGATTTGCAAGTCCTTTTCGCTTTTAGTCAATAGCACCACATCATCTGCAAAGGCAAATTCTGTTAAGGATATTGGTTTTAGTTTATTCCAACTCCAGTGGGCTTTCTTGTTGTTTTGCTTACATTCTTTAATTATTTTATCCATGAGAATTACAAAGAGCAGTGGACTTAATGTGCCTCCTTGTCTTACTCCCACTGCTGTTATAAATTCCTGGGAACTGCTGTTATGGGTTCGCACATAATTTCTACTGCTCTTATATAAACTCTTGATTGCGTTTAATAATCCTTCTCCCACTCTACTTTGCTTCAATATCTTCCAGATCTTTTCCCTTGGCACTCTATCGAAGGCTTCAGAAAGATCGATAAAGCACAAGTACACCATCTTTAAATGTTCCATTGTTTTTTTACTTAACTGTCTTAATGTAAAAATTATATCCTACGTGCCTCTGCTTGGTTTAAAGCCATATTGCGCCTCTTCCAAATTTCTTTCGAAATGTTTCCTTAATCTCTCCTCCAAAATTCTTTCATATAATTTTGCTTCACCAAGTAGAGATATGCCTCTATAATTTTCGTATTTTTCACTATCACCAGTCTTGAATATCGGTAATATAACAGATACATCCCAGTCCTTTGGAATACGTTTATCCTGCCATGCTTTATTTACTATTCTTAGCAGCATTTTCCTTCCATTTACTCCCATGTACTTAATCATTTCAGGTAAAAGACCGTCATGACCTGCTGCTTTTCCAATTTTCATTTTATGTGTCACTCTATCCAACTCATCTTTGGTTATTTCTTGTTCATATTGTTGTTCGATTGTTTCGTATTCCTCCTACCATTGCTCCTGCTATTGACTTTATGTTAACTAATACACTTCGTGCACAAAAATTTTATGAAAAGTGGTGCTTATCATTTAATTTAGTGTGTCCAAAAAATGAATGTCTTTAATTTTTGGATAATATTGTGACAACTAGTCGATTTTGACGTTTTTGTTTGCATGTAGGGCACATGCTGTAAAACCCCAAGTGGTTCCCAAACCAGGGCTCAACCAAAATGGTGTCAAGAAGTAGAGGTAATTTAGGAACTCTGTACCAATGAACAATGGTATATTACTAAAATGTAAAGTGGATTTGCGCATATATATATGTTGTAGCACTTGCATCTTTTTTATAGATTGGAGTGGCTTATGTTTACATTGGTACAGAAATTTGTGCGAATAACTACAGTACTCATTTTTTTTTTTAATTTCTTTTAAAACATGCATCGATTTCCAATGAAAATTGTTGAATTCGATGCAGCCATATCGCGATCACAGAAGTTGTTTTTGTTTTATGAAATCGAAGTGACTATATGCATTTAAAATGAATGTATGTTACGGACATTAGCAGGTATTAGTACGTTTATGTTTAGTTCGTTAAAATTTTTTTTGCATTCTTGTTCCAACAAGTTACTGTATTGCCGTTTTGCATATGGTAAAGTCACATAAAATTTTTAATTACGATGCAAATATGTATGTATATGTTGTAAGTAACATTTGCATTAATGTTTTTGTTTTTTAATTGTATTGTTTTATAATTTGTGAGAAATTCTGTCGTAGATTCGGTCGGTTTTAGTATATCTGTTTTCTGTAAGACGCTAGTGAAAATTCCTGACTTGCATAGTTATTTTTTATCGTTATACGTTTGTGTTCAGACTAATCGATTATTACGATTTAACGGCATATAAATTACCCCAGACCGGAAGAAAAGCCACCTGGAGGAACTCCAATCTTTTGTGTAACAGGCTTGGGCAGTTTGATATTTTGCATGACTGCTTCTCAGTTTTTTTTCTCTAGATTTTGTTTGTGCAGACTTATTAGGGGCAGATTCATTTTGAAAGCCTGATGAGACACCTCCGGGTGGAACTTAAGCTTTTGGCTCTGGGGGTACTCCATAATTGAAGCGATGACTAATAGAAGGTTTCTGTGCAGATTCGTCATGTTTATCTAAATGTCCTCCATCAGGTGGTTGAATGCTCACCCTTCAATACCGATATTAAATATTGCTACTCATTCTATAATAGGAAAAACAAATTACTTTAGTTCACTTATCAACCCGTTCATTCACTTGCATATAAATACAAAGGACAGTCATTTAAAATAACTGATAACACTTATGCCAGTCTATTAGTCATTGTGGATGTTATTAACCTTCTTACCGTTGCCTGACGACTACTAATGAACACAACAATGCACACAAAGTAAAAAATATACGGCCACACATTAGCTTACAAGTCTTGTATCGCAGAAAGATGTGGGAAGTGTAATTGTCCAGCTAAACCCAGTTGTCTACTGTTGCAAACTACGTGCAAAAAACCGAGTAGATTTGTCTTGTTGACCTTTTTATCAATTGTGAAAATCTCTCATAGATTCAGTCGGTTTTATTATATCCGTTTTCTGTAAGATGCTAGTGAAAATTCCCAACTCCGATTTAAAGTAAGTGACGTTGCAGATATGTATGTTGTAGCACTTGCATAGTTATTTTTTATTGTTATAGGGTTTCTGACTTTCATTGGTACAGAATATTTTATTTGTGAGTTTCATGCGGCCATGTCGCATATACCATTATACATTTTTTTTTATTGTGATTTAATAACATGTTAAAACTTATTTCGTGTATATGTGTAACTTGTTATTTATTGCTTAAGCACTGGCTATATTTCAGTGTTCATATCCCCATTGGCTTTTACAGGGCAGGAAGCGCAATAGGGAACGCAGTAGCTCAGAATTGATTTACAGTATCTGGGAACTTTTCACTCTTCTCAATTTTTCGTGCATATTGCGTATTGATATTTTAAAAAAATTCTTACTCGTACTAACAAAGACAGTCTATCTTAGGAGTGAACTGTTTTTAAACAAATTATAGATGTTCTCTACTGCTGCGCAATTCTGACCTGCTGAAATGATACTATTTTTATTTGTAGATTGATTTCAGTCTTCTAGGGGCTTATAATGTGTATTTTCACTATATTATAAAGTACTTGATGCCTATTGCATCATATTTTGTTCAACCTATCGAATTATATATTCTTTTTAACATAACTCGTATGGTTTAATTGTATATTAGTATATGTATTAATGAGTTTCTTTTTGTTTATAATGTCTTTAGGATATCACTTTTGTTTACATTGAATTTTAAGTATTGCATGTCTAGTACTTGTGTATATGCCTCATTTGAAATTGAAATCAATAAACAGTTATGTCAATTCTGTTGTTTTAAATTGTGTAAAATGGGAAAACCTGACCAATATTCTAAAAGCCCTTTTTAATTTTGCATTTAAATTAAGTACAGATTTATTACTGCAGATTTTTAAATTTTAAAAGCAACTTGATAAACAAATTTCGATTTATAACCAATATTCATTTCACAATGAAATTTATATGTGTTATATGATACGACTGCAACAAAATCTTCTGGATAATATGAAGCCGTGTTTATTTCATTGCGTAAATAATATTAATTACTTAATCATCTTCTGTTACAATAACAATAAAATAAACTCAATAATATTGTGTATCCTTCAACAAAACAATTTAATTTAAAATGAGATTTTTTTGCATAAGTTGCTAGTGCACCTCATTCAAATTTTTAAGAACCGAGAGTCCTATTCCAAAATTTAATCCCAACTTTTTTATTAACGCAATTAATGAAGATAGGCAAGTGATGTAAATGTATGCAGGGCCGAATTTAGGGGTGTGCACCGCACACGGCCCCACGCTAGCCGTTAAGGGTTTACAAGGCTGTGTGCAAAAATAAAAATCAGTGAGCCTGGCGGGCGGGATCTGCACAGGGTGGTCCAAATTTGAAGGGATTGCATGGGTATCTTCGCTTAATAGTTGAGATAGAGAAAAGGTTAAATCACCAAAAATGTGCAGTTTTTTGGAACAAACCCAGAACCGCTTTCAAAAATGTTCTATAATTTCCGGTTTTTGAGATATTAGAGAAAAACTGTTTTTTTGTTATACAGGGTGAGGCATCACTTATGACACCCCCACTTATTTTGTTATTGAAAAGAATTATCAAAAAAAGTTTCAAATAAAAGTTGTTTGATACAGTATTTCCCAAAATATTGTCTTGTCAAATTTCGTTTACCTTTGGTTTTTTAGAAGTTACGGCACCATATTTGTTTCTTTAAGTGGCACCATACATATTTTTTTATACGGTTTGAAAGACATTTTCTTTCTCTTTTTAACGCACTAAAACTTTTATACCCTTAGATAACAAAATTTTTAAGAAAATCGCAAAAGAACAATTTTGTTTTAAAAGCGTACGGTATTATTTAAAAAAATCCAATTGTTTTTCATTGCGCTTTTATTAAAAAAAAAAATTAAAATTTGTCTAATGGTGGAAAACTAAGTACCAAACAACTTTTATCAAAACATTTTTCCCTAAAGTGGATATTTACTGAGATATATAGCATATTCCATACCTTTTGGACACTGTATATCGTGGGACACTAATGTTAAAGTGCAGTCCGTCAATAGCATACGACCGAGTGGTAACGCTACGATTTCAATAAAATACGTGCAAATACTTTTTACTATGCCACAATCAATTTGGAAAAATGTGCAAATATAAAGGGTGTTCCTATTTGAATCGCATTATTGGGAAAAATATTTTGGTCATTGATGAAGTTACAAAAAAAATTATTGGACATAAATTACTCAAATTTATTAAAATACTGTTACAAAAAATAAAGAACTTGCATATCTACATCTGTCTCCAAGATAAAACTCACAGACGAAACCAGGATTAAGGCCCTTAATACAGCTCCTGGAGCTTGTCATTTTGGTTACCTATGAATACCAAACTTCAAATTTGTAATATCGATAATAAGAAAGCAATAATTAAAGTTTAAAATCAAATTTTTTTGTATTTTCTGGATATTTCGGGATATAAAACATACTCATAACTATTAAGCACCTGAAACACCCTACTTTGCTAATATAACTACATATGTTTTCCTAGATTCTCATATTCTTCATATAAAAACATACACCCTGTATAAGTTCAGTTAAAATATCAATTATAGTTTTTAAAGAATCGTTTAAAGAATATCAAGACTAGTTTTGAGACCCTTTTCTCTTGGTCAGTAGATTTATTATTTACCCTTTTATTAATTGAAATAAATAATAAATTTAGTAATGAAGAGATGAGTCTGAAAACCAGCTTGGATATTCTTCAAGAAGAGATTTTTCACACCAATATGAAATCACTTGCATAATTAAAGCAAGTATCATAGTGTTTTTGTTGCTGATTTATGTTTTGATACATGTTGTGTCAAACTATAAATAAATCCACACAACAGCTTAATTGCTGACGTTAAAAATACTTTATCAATAGTATGTTATTTACACTCATAACAAAGGTCGGTGCACTACCTTTTCAAGTTTATTTAAGCTTGTATGGATAAGCACTTTTTTTAAAACAATAAAGTAGGAACTTCTATGCTGAAATACTTAATCAAAAGTGGGTGTAAAATTATATTACACTTGATTATTGTATTTATGATAGTCAAGGATATGGATTAAAAAGAGGAAATCAATGCAACAAGGCCAGTACACCCAATAGTGAAAGAATAAATTAAAACAGAATCTCTGTAGAACAAATGACACATAGTAAGACAGCAGTTACAAAAAAAAGATTAAGCTACACAAAAAAAATACATACACATTCAAATTTGAAACGTTAGCTATAAATTTAACGTTCATTGTTAAACCAAATATCGTTATCAGTAAAAGTACCGACTATTTTGAACATTCTCATTTTGATGTGAAATTGATACAAAAGCTATTTCTGCTTAGGATTAGAATTTTGTTTAACAATTCAGGCGTTGTTTGCATAAACAACACTTGTCAATTTTTTTTTCAAATCTGACACTACACTTTCAATGGATAACTGGCGCCATTTCCGACATCCCTTATGCAAAATAATTCCGTAATAACACCAGTAATTCATAGTATAAGCGTGGAAACTAATGATCCTCCAGCTCCTGATATTGATGCAGACGACAACAGCAGCCAAAGTAGTAGCGATAATGAAAAATTTCTAAAATTGACAAGTGTTGTTTATGCAAACAACGCCTCAATTGAATAAAATAATGTAAGAAACAAGCAGTATTTTAAAATCTTTGTGTTGCTCAATTATTACAGGAAGTGGGCAGTTGAGACCCAAATAAAATTAATTGCAATTAGCTTTTTAAAAAACAATTATGCTGTAGACATTTCTTGAATATATATTTAAGTTGCTTATCTTTGCTGTTGTTTTTGACAAATTAAGTAACTAATCATAAAGGAGTTAATGTATATGATAATCATGGCTGTAGATGAATGGTTTAAGAGTTCAAACTTCTAAGTGAATACTGTACCAAAAAAAACTACTATACATTAATTTAAAAAAATTTAAAATAGAAAATAATTTGAGCTATCGTGCAAACAATTCAACAATTTATAGTTAAATTTTGTAATGGATAGTTCAGTAGGAGTTTTCTATGGCAGGGGTTCTCAAACTTGTTTGACCACATACCCTTTTAAACTTGAGCAGTCAATTAAGGTAGTTCTTAATAAATATTATTGCAAGATTAATAAACAAATTTGAACAGTCTAAATAATGTCAACTTTTACATTAACTTTCTATAGTTAGTTAGCGTGCCCTCTCTTTAGGATCCTAAGTGAATTAAAAAATTGTAAATTTTTGTTTAAAATATGAATTAAAATTCTTGGAATACTCATATTTGATAAGAACTGTTCCACAAAATATGATTAACGATGGCTTGGAATTTTATGAGGAACTAAATTACTCTATTATCTGATTTATTATAGTTACTCATCCTAATAACTAGTATCTTTTAGTATGCAACAATTATAATGCTCAAATATATTACTTAACCTTGAAGTTATATTACATTACTTATTAAAACGCGTATGTAGTTTTCATTTGGGCAATGAAAAATGTTATTATATTGAGGTAATTGTTAACATGAACGTTTTATTGGTACACATTTACTCCTAGAATTTTTCCAGTTTAACTTTACTTATAACGAAGAAATTAATCCAAGGTCTCGGCAAATTTTAAAACTGTTTTTCTATTCTTAGTTTGTTTTTTTTAAAGTTATGAAGCTTAATGTGGAACTATATTAAAAAATAAATAAATACAAAATTACAAACTCTTTATTAGTTCATAAATAATACAAATTTTAGAATTTTAGGAAACTGTTACATTTTAAATTTAGTCACCAACATAAAAAAAACTATATTATACGATTATTACAATTTAATGGCATACAAATTACCACAGACCTGAAGAAAAGCCACCTGGAGGAACTCTAATCTTTTGCGGAACAGTTGGCTTGGGCGGTTCGATATTTTGCACGACTGCTACTCCGTTTTTTTCCATATTTTGTTTGTGTTCAAACTTATCAGGGGCAGATTCGTTCTGAAAGCCTGATGAGGCACCTCCTTGTGGAACTTTAGCTTTTGGCTCTTGAACTAAATCATGGCTAACTGCGACACCTCCATTTTTGATAGTGTGGGTTTTACGCACATTTTTCTCTGGGGATCCTCCATAATTGAAGCAATCACTAATAGAAGGTTTCTTTGACTGCGTCGAACGTGTAGATTCGTCTTGATTCAGACCAAATATATCTGAATGTGCTGATTGTCCTCCACCAGGTGGTCTCACCCTGTTGGATGCTCGCCCTTCAATACCAATATTAATGTTTCCACTCATTCTGTAATAGGAAAAACAAATTACTTTAGTTTACTTATCAACCCGTACATTCACTTGCATATTAATACAAAGGACAGTCATTCGAAATAACTGATAACACTTACGCCAGTCTATTAGTCATTGTGGATGTTATTAACCTTACCGTTGCCTGACAACTACTAATGAACACAACAATGCACACAAAGTAAAAAATATACAGCCACACATTACCTTATAAGTCTTGTATCGCAGGAAGATGTGGGAAGTTGTAATTGTCCAGCTAAACCCAGTTATCTACTGTAGCAAACTCCGTTGATGAACTCGACGTGCAAAAAACCTAGTACACTGGAATTTGTTTTATTCGTCCAATCAGATAACGGACATTCGTCATCCAACGCTTCTATTGGCTATCGTTTAAAATTCCGTTATAATAAAATCTGTGCACGATATTTGAATGTTCAAAAATGAAAATTTATTGACTTTTTCCTAAATAATAGCTTTCATATTGTTAAAACAATTTGTTATTTGTTTCCTTATAAATGATTAAAATAATTTGTTCAATTTAGATGAAGATTTTTCACCAAAAAGCTTCTTTCAACGAAATATTAATCAGAATTCACACTAAATAAATTCTAATAAATTATCCTTAAGAAAAATAATAAATTCATTTACCTTTTAGATTAATGGATGTGTTGCATGTTTTTGTTATTTATTTTGACGACTTTAAATCACGGCAACAATTAAATTTGAGTGTTTTATTTTGGATGTAGAAGGTAATTAAGACAACATATCATTTACATACATTTAACAGTCATAAATTCAACAATTCAAGTACATGCAACTAAAAGCGGTTTCCTTGTTACATATTTTATATTTTAATTAAAAAGCTGGGACAATTTTTTTTACTATAAATTAAAGTTTACAGATAAAACGAACGAGTGTTATAAACCACTTGCGCTGCTGCAATATAATGTTTATTTTAGAATACAATCGTGGTCGTTACAACCATAATAACTAATTAGAAAAATGCCTCAAAATGTAATTGTATTTCAACAAAAAAATTTGAATAATTTTTGACATCGCATTTATTGGATCAATACAATGATAACACGCGCAGTCAACCATACTTGTAACAGTTGTCCCTTTAAGACTTAAAGAGTAATGGTCCTACCGAAATGTTTATCAAGTTTAATTCACAAAAAAATCTATTACTTAAAATTTTGAATTAGTTTTAAGTTGTATCACGTCAAAAGTTAGATACCAGTAGAAATAACTATTATGCATTTAGGGAAGTTTCGTGAATAGGTTGAATCTCCCTAACACTCAATATTTATTTCCTCACAAATGTCCTTGGTGTACGGTCTCCTAGAGTTTACGTATATTACGGCGTAGTCGTATTTTGGACGAAAATTAATAAATGCTGCCCCGTGAATTATAAAGTATGAATGCTCAAGAACAATAAAAGTTAGTTTATTCGTGGAAAGTGTGTTATTACTCTTAAAGAGTTGTGTTAAATAGTTAAAATGTTTTCTGGACTCTCAAACCAGGTCAGCTCTTGGATGGGCAGCACCAAAGGCGAACAGGAAGAGCAAGTGCACTCTCCAACAGAGGAAGAAGCTCTCGCCAACAACACCCCCGAGAAAAAAGATTTAAGGTACGTTAATAATTTACCAACATCTGCCTTAAATATCCACCTGTATGCTCGGCAAGATATTGACATAGTGACCCTATCTCTATATTGATTTTAAATTATCGTGTTTTGAGTTTTAATGTATTCTGGTCACGTTACTGATGTCTTAGGTGAAATATTCAGTTTAACGCAATACAAAAACAGTAAACAACTGTGTTACGGTATAAATTATTAGTAACAATATTATTTGTGACAGTTGTCAAACTGTATAGGTTATGTTTAAAATTTTAAACAAGTATTTTTGGTTGCCTATACTGTAGTTATTGATTACTAATAAAATTTTGTATTCAGTGTGAACTGCTATTTAATTTCACATTATTTCCGATTTTCAGCCCCACTAAACATAGTAAGCTAGATATGTTCACAAGTGTAAAAAGTCAAATTGGTGGCATAGGTGGTTGGATAGGCTCTAATATACCAAAATTTCGAAAAGGAGAGGGCGAAGCAGAATTAACAGAGCACACAGAACAACCTTTTGCTGAAGAAGGTGACACTGTTGCATCTGCAGAATCAATTAAGGGATCTCCTCCCCAACAAAAAGAGGATGACGACAATTCCAGGTAAATCAACAAATCATTGCTTTTGTAGGCAGTAATATAGCCGTGCGTAATAGTAACGCACTGCATTTGATAATTATAGCCTTTTATGCGGTTTGTTTTATAGTCTATTAACACGTTCGCTGCGGCGCCATATCCTCAAAACTTTGTGGGGCGCGTTACGGGGTGTAAGTGTCCCGTAAGCATACCTCTGTTCGCGCGGTACGGGGCATATGTGTCCCGTACAGCTGGTACGATTAACCGCATTTTAATTAATTATAGGGTTAAAAATGTTATAGTATAATGATATAATCTACTATAGAATAATACAATAAACATATGCGAGCGCAGGAATGGGCACCGACGACACGTACCGCTGAAATGGACATTCAAATTATTCAAGCTTTTTAGGGAATAAGAAACCGACAAACTGATATTGTATTGATTTATTAGCACAAAATAGGAAACGAAAATGATAAACCTAACTACACAATAGAAATCAAAAACTCTAAATATAAAATATTTATATAAACAGTCTAAAAATTTTATTAAGGCGCTTTTCCTCATAGAGCTGTGTGAGCTTGGTTGAAGCATGGCAGGCAATATCCGGGATTCAAAAACAAACTAACAACAACAGTATTTTTATACCATTGGTCAATATAAAAAGGAATTTGTTACAAGAAACACATGTTTCAAATGTATTTTAAGTTCCGTAAATAGTGAAAATCCATGTTCCATAAAAATTTAAAACTAGCTAAAATCTTTGTTGGTTTATTATTTACAATAAATGAAATGGTTTAAAATTTTATTAAATGTTTATGACCTTGTACATTTTATTAGTAAGGATTTAAAACTGAATGCTTTGACAATAAAATGAGTTTGTGCAATATACATTTCGGTAAAACCACCTTGTGAACTAAACATTCAAGCGAGGTACAAGTATATGCGTCTCACAGCCTGTAATGGTAAATCCATGCGTTCAGGCCTCGAGGCAAAAACATTGTGCCTCAAACAAAACTTTAAAAATATGTCAAAATAACAAAGAAAAATCTATTTTGAGAACATCTACAAAGTCTGATATAAAAGGAACCTAAATATGCGGTACAGGGTACATGTGTCCCGTATCCCATATCGCCCCATGCAATAAAATTGTCGCATGGGGCGGTACGGGGCAAATGTGTCCCGTACAATTTTTGAGGTACAAAATTATTAGCAATTATTGGTAAACCTATTGGTACAAATAAAACTTGGATATTTTGAAAAATACGGAAACTAGAGCCATCGTTCCGTAGAAAAGTTTTGTGAATTGCAGTGCCGCCTCATGGGAAGATCGATACGGGACACATATGTTCCGTAACGCAGCAAACGTGTTAACTCCAAGTATTGTAAATTCATTCCATTTGCATCTAACGTACTGTAATTTTATTCACTTAAAGTTTTTTCTAAAATCTTTTTTTTTTCCATTATCGTACACAAATTAAAATTAGGTTTTGTCATAAAGTTAATAATTCCAGAAACATTGTTTGCTTTTGAATAAATTTTCAGTTGAAGATAACCGTGCCGACAAATAGTAAACATAATAACATATTTATCATACGTTTGTTTTAACTAGACATTTATGGTTGATAACAATTTAGTAACTGCTAGGAATGTAAATTTTTCAATGTATGATAAAGTGATATCTATATGCATGTATATTTATATATTTTTGTAGAAAATTAAAAATTTAATGAAATGCTTGATTATAGTGACACAGGTGGAGCTGACTCTGCACCTCAGTCAATTCCGGTTACACCAACTGATGAAAAAGATGGTCAATTTGGGAATGGTAATATAGCTAATTAATTAATTTATAAGTTACATTATTATTTTTATTAATAGTTCAAAGCAAAGCACTAGCCGGAGCTAAGTCTTTCGGAAGTTTTCTGTATTCCGCTGTTAATAAAGCTGGAAAGACAGTTAGTGAAGCCAGCGCTAAAATCAAGAAAACCGTTGAAGAAAACGTAAGTATATCGTATTAAAAAAAAGTTGACGGTAATCGATAAGTACTGTTTTTGGCAGAGTATTTTGGGTGAATTCAACAAAGAACAGGAAGCGTTTGTAAAATCTCAGCAAGGTGATGCTACCAGTGCTCTACCACCATGGACTGACTGTGCTAACGAAGAAGCACTAAAAGAAGAATGTCTGAGTCTTTCTACAGACAAAAGAAATTTCGTGCGCAGTCCTCCTGCTGGAGTCGATTTTAATTTTGATTACGAGATCTCCTATCCTGTTGCGATGGCCATCATGGAACAGGATCCAAATTTGGAAAAAATGCGCTTTGAACTTGTGCCTAAACAGTAAGTCTGTATTTATAATTATGTATACATTTTTGAGTGAAATGAAAGTTTTTTGATTGGTGTTACTACAACCCTTGGAAGTCTTAACCTGCCGTAGGATCTTCTTCCATTTTATCCTGTTGCGAACTTATGCTTTCCAGTTCTTTATCTTCAGTGCTTGGATAACCCTCTATATTTGGTCTGAGATTTTTTTTACTTTTGGCCTCATCGGTCTTTTTTCTGCCTCACCTTACTTAAGTTTTTTTTTGCTGTTTTTGTCTTTAAATTTTTTTCCACGTATCTAATCTATTTTGACCCCTCTACTTTTAGGGTTATAACATCTGATTGTGTGTATTTGTGGTTGTAGCGCTTTCGCCACTTCCCTTGTTCTTGGTATTTTCTGGATATAATAGAGTGGTCCTTATTTATCATTTTTTGAAATGTTGTGGGTCGCCACCCAATTTTGTTCTGCCTATAAAAAAAATCCGAGCCTGTACAATTTCGGGTCATTTGGGCAGTGCTTAAAGTTCGCTTTAGTGGTTTGAAATTTAGCATTGTTACCTATACGCGTCCAATAAAGGTCACAAAAATTGGACTGTAGAAACATGTAAATTTTTTTTTTCTTCATTATGTCAGTATGTTGACCATATACAGGGTGGTCCACATAGAAGGGCCACTATTGGGATCTCGTAAACAGTAAGAGCTACAAAGAAGTTTTAATTAGACAAATTGTTCCCCTTTCTGAGCCCTATTCAGTGATACTTTAATGTTTTAAAACAGTTCCATGGCACGCTAGATAATAAACAAAAATCAAAATTCTTCTAAAATAATCAATAATTTTTAGGGAAAAAGTTGTAGATTTTTTACGCACTGCTAAATGAAAACATTCATTTATTTCAATATTGTTTAAATTCTAGATAAATTACAAATTTGCATTTTTTTAAATGGAAACCATAGTTGGCTATGACCTCAAGAAAAAGCATTTTTTCCCCCCTCTTTTTAATAATACGAGGTTTAATGTATTTATTTTGATATTTACGCTTAAGACAAATAAAATTCATTACAAGGCCCTATGAAGCTACAAAGTGCCACGAATTGAAACAATAATGAAACAAATGAATGTTTTCATTTTACAGTGCATAAAACAATCTACAACTGTTCCCTCAAAAATATTTTTGTGCCATCAAGTATAACCGAGTTATTAACGACTTCAAAAAGTGCCCATTTTAATTTTTTTATTATCTAGCATGCCATGGAACTTTTTGAAACAGTAAAGCATCATTGAATAGGTCTTAAAAAGGGGAACAATTTTTCTAATTTAAACTTCTTTGTAGCTTTTATCGTTTACAAGATTCTAATAGTGGCCCTTCTCTGTGGACCACCCTGTATAACATTTTACAACTGAAAAATTAAATTGATTTCAAGCCTACTCTGGGGCAATCAACAAGACTTCTTTGAGTATCTGAAACTAGAGTTGAAATTGTAAATCAACTTCATTTTTTAGTGGTAAAATGTAATGCTGGCCACTCACGATCCAACGCCACAGTACAATTGTGTTGTACTGCAGCAGACAAACTTGTTTGTCTGCGGTCCCAATCGTACAATCTTGCTGAATCGTGCCCCTACACGATTCAAAACACTTCAATTTCGTCGCATCCAACATAATCGTACTGCGGCGTTGGATCGTGAGTGGCCAGCATTACATGTTGTCAACATATTAAAGTAATTAAAGAAAACCGGTAAACATGTTCCTACAGTTTACTTTTGTCTATCTAATATTAAGGTGCTTCAAAGCATCCTTAAATTGCAAGACAAAATAAAAGGAGGACACTTGGAGATGTTACTTTAGACCTTTTGTTAAAACGTAGCAGAAAATTTTTATCTAGATCGCCTTTGCATTAAAAATGGTAGTTTGTAGTTTAAAACACGTTCGATGAAATACAGTGTGTCCAAAAGGTATGGAATATGCTGTATATCTCAGTAAATATCCACTTTAGGAAAAAATGTTTTGAATAAAAGTTGTTTGGTAGGTACTTAATTTTCCACCATAAGACAAAATTTAAATTATATTTTTTCAAATAATGAGAGCGCAATGCAAAACAATTGAATTTTTTTAAATGACAAGATACCCCTGTATTATACTTATTGGATAGAGCTTTTTTTTTCTCTTTCAATCATGCAAAACTTTAGTACCCTTACTTAAACAACTTTTTGAGATAAACGCAAAATATGCTCTCAAATTATTTTAATTGTTTAGTATTTATTTCTAACAAAAACATCATAAGAACTAAAATTTTTTGACGAAATCTACAATAAGTGTTGAAACTGTGAACCATTTACAGCTTGGCAATGATGAACTCGTTTTTTAAACCCGTTAATAACATTCCCAACCATTTCAGGTGTAATAAACCTCATCTCTTCTCTAATACGATCTTTTAAATTTTCAATATTCTCCGGCCTCTAAGCATAAACTTTATTTTTAAGGTGACCCCATAATTGAAAAGAGAAAAAAGTTCTCTATCAAATGAGTATAATATAGGGGTATATTGTCATTTAAAAAATTCAATTGTATTTCGTTGCGCTTCTGTTATTGGAAAAAAAAAAATATTTTGTCTTATGGTGGAAAACTAAGTACCAAACAACTTTTATGCAAAACATTTTTCTCTAAAGTGGATATTTAGTTAGATATATAGCATATTTCCTACCTTTTGGACACACTGTATATCTTAATTTAAGACATGTGAAATTTCCTAATCTTTTTAAGTTGGATGTTTTGTCATTATTATACAAATAATTATGTTAACCAGAAATAATGGCAATCAATATTATGTAAATATTTAAAAACGTTTTTTGCTAATGTATTAGTAAGAGGTATAAAATGCATTCATATACTAACAATTAGTATGATTATTTTAATTCTGCATTACATTTATTATAATGTAACCGTTTAAAGATTGACAGAATAGCAATTGTAGAAAAAATAGTGAAAGTAGGTTATTGTTTTTTCCATGGCAACGTTGATTTTTATCTTAGATTTTGCCATATTTTTTAGTTATTTCGCGTGTTTTTGTAAACAGACATGTAAAATGTCATACCATTATAAAGAGAAAAAAATAATCTTTGGATCTAAGTCATCACCAACTAAGAATGCTATTTTAAAAAAAGCTTGTTTAAATGATTTATAAATAAAAATTTGACCATTACCATTTTATAGCAAATAAATTGTAGCAAAAATGTTTTTTTGTGTATTAGCAAGGATAGCCAAGATATTTGAGTTTAAAAATGTTGATCGATTTCAGTTATTTCGTTGTATCATGACATTTTTTAACAAAATGAGATCATGTTTAAAATACACTCCTAAGTAGCTAACTTTCGTCCCATTTAACCAACCTGATACTTTCATTATTTACGAAGATAACAATAGTGCCACTTGAAAATGTGAAACACCCTGTAAATCCCAAAGTCCTTTTTTCCACACATTCGAATAAGTCTCATTGTTTTGTGTCATCACCCAGCTTTCTTTTATATTTTTTGACTGGTTTAAATTATTCTAAAATGACTTTCTTTATTAAACAAATTTTGTAGTATTTATTTTAGAAGGTGATGTTAATTTTTTTTTTTCTGTAATCTAGTATATCTGAGGAGAATTTTTGGAGGAACTATTTTTACCGTGTTAGTCTAATTTGCCAGGCCAACGAGTTGTCTTTCATGTCTCGAGAGGGCGATAGTCAGTCTGCCACACCCACTGTAACTTCCGAGCAACCGATTGGTACGTTTTAGAACATTAATTTAATAACCGTTGGTAGTGCAAAGAACTGTACATAATTTTCTCGTATTAGCAGATTGTGTTAAGTTGGCATTTATCGTTAATTTAAGTCGAATGCAGCTCTCACTGTTATGTTTATTTAGCAATTTTTATTTATTTTTATATCAGATAATGAAGTAAAAGATACACCGTCGCATGAATTTGTGTCAGATTCTTTGCAACCATCTACCCAGGACTTAGTAGAAGTCCAAGAAGGTATGAAAAAGCTTGCACTTGGATCTAAACATCGTGGTGAGTTTTCAGGTTTTTTTTTCCGCTTCTCTTATTTAATTTTCGGCATGTTTGCTCGTGTTTTTTTTTTAATCATATTAACTTTAAATATGTTGTTTAAATAAATTTTGCCCTTTCATAATATATCAGTTCAATTTCGTGTTTGTTTAAGTTTAAGATGCATTTATAAGTGAGAAGTAGGTATGAAAGGGCAAATCAACAAGTGGTAAATTTAGCTTACGGTTAGTTTCCTGTTTGATCTCGCAGCTTAAGAAGACGGAGTCAACACTAGCTTCCAATAAGTTTTCCATATCCTAACTTCCTTTGTCTTTTAGTTTTTATTAATTAAATTTCGCCGCACTCAAATATACCACTGAATAAAATTTTATCTGTGAAAATATATGTAACATAATGTTAGAGAAAATATATCAATAGATCAGTATTAAAAAACAAAAAAATGTTGTGATCAGTAAAAACTCTATGGCCCTAAAGTTTTACTGTTTCCAGTGGTTTCACTGCCACTTTTTTTTGTGAAATTGTTGTATGATCGAAATTTTGTATTTTTTAGCTTACTTCTTATTTTACTAATGATCACTCTGTATGCTAACTCACAACCAACTTCGAAGTTACTTAGGGGCAAAGTAACTTCATAGATTTCGAATTTAGTACACTGGGTTCTAATGCACTTTAGATTTTAATTTTTTTTCCAAACATGCGCTTGACTTAGTCCGATAATTAGTATGAATGATGGAGAAAATTTGAGCAGGAAGTAAAAAAAAAATAGAAAGCGAAATATCAAAAATACTGTTCGTGCTGAAAGCACAATTTTGACAATATCGGATAGGTAAAATACTTTCTAATTACGATTGAACGATGTAGGCGTTAAAGAAGAGTTACCACCAGTTACAATACATCTCTGTGGTTCCTCTAAATTAGACGTAAACAGAGTTGGCTGTGATAGGTCTGTCATATCTTTTTTTGTAGAAACCGATCAAGTCTGAGATAATTAAAAATTTTATTATTACCTATCCATGCAAGTGTTGGTGTTTTTGTTTATCGTTTTAAATGGTGTCGTGTTTCAGTGCTTAAGTAAAAATATTTTTTTTCGACAAGTTGATCTTCATTAATGATCTTAATTCGTTAGAATTTTAACGCGATAATAGTAAGTCACAAAAAACCTTTGAAGCAGTTCAATATGAAATGTTACAATTATAAAACACACAATTATTATATAATATACAAAAAAAAAAAAATTGTGCAAAAAAATTGTTTTGAAATGTAAAAACTGCTGCTTTTTATGATTTAAAATTGGTTTTAGCTGTGTTTTACAATATAGTTGCTAAAAATCGATAATTAAACTATTAAAAGTATAATTATTTAATGATCCACACCAATTATAGTAGAGGCAAGCACACGAGTTGATGTAAATTTGCTACAGCTCACAGTATAAATTTGGTTACCATTTGAATATATTTAAAATAATTTAAGGTTTACCCAGAGATCACTTTCCAAGGAGAGTTTTTGAACATTTACCTAGTTGTGTCACAAACACACGATTTACGCATTTTATTAATATTATTATACAGGGTGTCCCAGATTAGATTTTCAGCATGGCAATTTCACTTATTATAAGAGATACAGGTTTGTTTAAATTAGATGAATTATTCCTTAGTATGAGAGGAGCCACAATCAATTTTTAAAAGTACAAAATTTCTCGTGCTTCCGATGTTATAGCAAAAAATATGAAAATGTCGAATTTATTTTTTCTCTCATAACGTTTTTAGTTTAATCATTAGAACAATTTTATTTGTACCTTCTTATGGTACTTTTTTATGTAGAATGTAACATTATTTTAGATTTTTTTCAACTCATCATTTTCAAAATATTACCCCTAATTTTATTTTATTCCATGGGCCGTGAAGTTCGCTATGGATTAGTTAAATGTGCTTTTTTTTGTCTCTTTTAAATGAGATATCACTTGCTGTATCTATTTTTATAAATAAGTCACAAAATCAAGCTAAATCATAATTTACCCATCACTTATCAAGCTATCTATGAGAATAAAAACAAAAAACAACTAATTAAATGTCAAATGATAGTTACTATTTGTGCTGTATCATTTATTAGACTAATAATTATCATTTGACATTTAATTAGTTGTTTTTTGTTTTTATTTTCATAGATAGCTTGATAAGTGATTGGTATAATATGATTTAGCTTGATTTTGTGACTTATTTATAAAAACAGATAATGCAAGTAATATCTCATTGAAAAAAAAAGCACATTTAACTATTCCAGAGCCAACTTCGCGGCCCATAAGAAAAAACAAAATTAGGGGTAAAATATCTCAAAAGCTGTAAGTGTTAAAAAAAATCTAAGATAATAGTTACATTCACCATTTAAAAGTACCTTCAGAAAGTACTAATACAATTGATCTAATTAATAGAATAAAAAAGTTATGTGAGAAATAAGAAATTCGACATTTTCATATTTTTTGCTGTAACATCTGAAGCACGAGAAATTTTGTACTTTAAAATTTTTTAAACAAATCTGTATCTCTTATAATAAGCAAGATCCCCATGCTGGAAATGTAATCTGGGACACCCTGTATAAAGTACATTAAGATTAAATTTCTTTGAATTATTCTGGAGTACTTTTAATAACTGCAGAAGTTTGTGTAGTTCATGGACGTCCACTTCTCGGTCAATCTTGCACCATACACAGTTGGTTATACCGATTGATGGTCCAACGGATGCATTGTTTATTTATTTGCAATGGTTTCAACAATTTCAAAATTTATCCACTGTCTTGTTACACTTGCATAATACTATCTTTGCAATATGATTTTCTTCGCTCCTGACTACATGGAAGACTTTTATAACAAACTTTCAACTGTTTATTGTTGATTTTAAAAGTACCATCTTTTCATGGCATAACAGTTGTAATAAGTACGTTTCATTGGATAATGAAACTTCTAATCGTCCCGTGCTAGATTAAAAGCAAAAAATTAATCCTTTGTCAGGTAAAAATTTTGGCAGTTCATGTTGATTTAAAATTTTTGAAGTTTAAAACGTTGTTTCATACAGTTTGTGGTATCGTAAATAAATATTGAAATAATAAGAATGCTGTTGTCGGTGGCATGACAATAAGTTGCACTAAATACAGATAAAATATACGCTTATGGTCTTGTCAATGTACGATGTGGATGTATTGTGCTCTTAAGTTTTACTATATTTTCGCGAAATAACGCTTTTAATGCGCCGTGGTGTACCAAATTCCATCATGTTTCTTTCATATCACTATTATTCTGTGTATTTGAGTGATCATACGAATAAAATAAAAAGTCGGCAAGCGGTCGTGTTCAAAGAAATAATTTTTGTTGGGATTTCAACGTTTCGTTAATACTTTTATAAATATATATTGCTGTTACTTGCTGTAAAAGAAAAAGTTATTTTTTTGAACACAGCTTTTGATGGATAGATTAACAATTGACAATACTGTGGTTGAAATATGTGTTAACAACTTGTCTCATTAAATCTTCGCGTACGAAGTGAATGGTGTAGACCTACCAGATGCTCAGACATCTGACACATTCCTTTTTTTTTTTTTTAAGACAAACAGGAAGCTAACACACTGAGCATCTGGTCTGCTATGTATGATTGCTCAAAAGTTTTATTTTCAACAACTTCTGACCATTTTTTCTCTGTACTTATCACATTGTATATAAGCAGTTTGTGTTTTGTTTTATTTTTTAATGCCTCTCCTCATTCCTTCACTTTTTATTTTCCTGTAGAAGAAGAATGGGAAAAAGAACTCGAAGCTGAACTGCAAGACTACGAAGTTGTTAGTGAAAATAAGTCGCATAGCTCAAAGAACGATAATAATTGGGATCAAGACATTGACGACTTGCTCGAAGAAGACACCGATTTGAAATAATCGTGCTCCCTGTATTTGCAGTGAAGGTTCTGAATTATTTTTCGTAGTCATAAATAAGATATTTATTATTATGCGCTGTGGCCTAAAGTAGTGTTGATATTTGTTTTTAAAATGTTATGTAAATAGTGCAGTGTAAAAATTTGTTTCATGAATTATCACAATGTTATCACCTTAAATACGAAAACTATTAAAAAAGTACCAAAAAAATTTAGGAAAATACCGAATTTGACTCCTCGTGAAAGCGTAACATTCAGATCAAACAGTTGCTACCAATCTGATGTAACACAATTTATCGCTTAATAAATATAATCACATTTTTCAGTTAAATTTTTAATTTTTACTTTATAATAGCCATGTATTATATATTTATTGGCAGACAAAATTCTATTTTCATTTTGTCTTGTAAGGACATGTTTATTTGATCGTTTTGGAAAATGCTCTATTCCAAATTTTTTATTTAAGGTGATTTAATATTAGCACTAAACAATAAATATCAGGGAGTTGTTTGGAAATTTAAATCATATTTCAATAAAAATATGTGTCTAGTTAAACTATTAAAATTTTATGTTGATAATCTTTTGAAGGATCCAAATTACGTATAAACGTTCGTGTGAAACAGATCTGTAAAATCTAAGATACGAAGGTTAAAAAAAATACAGTGTCCAAAAGGTATGGAATATGCTATATATCTCAGTAAATCTCCAGTTTAGGGAAAAATGTTTTGATTAAAAGTTGTTTGGTATTTAGTTCTCCAACATAAGATAAAATTTAAATTCAATTTTTTCGAATAACAAGCGCAATGAAAAACAATTGAATTTTTTTAAATAACAATATACCCCTATATTATACTCATTTGATAGAGAATTTTCTTCTCTTTTCAATGATGCAATACTTCAGTACCCTTACTTAAGCAACTTTTTAAGAAAAACGCAAAAGCGTACTCTCAAATATTTTAATTGTTTAGTATTTATTTTTAACAGAAACATCAGTGCCAGATTAGCCATAAAGCAGAAGTATGCTAGGGGCATCGCGCCTAGAGCAGAAAATGTTTGGACACACTGCTTAAGTAAGGGTACTAAAGTTTTGCATCATTGAAAAGAGAAAAAAAATCTATCAAATGAGTATAATATAGGGGTACCTTGTCATTTAAAAAAATTCACTTGTTTTTCATTGCGCTTTTGTTACTAAAAAAAAAAAAATTAATTTTGTCTTATGGTGGAAAACTAAGTACCAAACAACTTTTATTCAAAATATTTTTTTCCCTAAAGTGGATATTTACGTAGATATATAGCATATTCCATACCTTTTGGACACACTGTAGAATAAAGCATGAACTCCTCTGTAATCCATTAAACTCTCATTTTTTTGTTGTAATAGAGCTTGAAGACGGTACAGTTTACAAAAACAAAGATAAAAACAATCGGTTTCGTTGTGAATTATATTTATTTATGTAAATATTGTATGGTAAAGGTAAGAAAAGTCCTGGATGTATAACCGTACACTGTAAATTTTAATGTTTAATTTGTATTGTAGTTTATATATTTTTGGGTACAAATACTTATTTTTAAACTGACTGAAACATTCCAAAAAAAAATAGAATATATAAAATATGTTCACCTGTAAATAATTTCGCATCTAGTCACCAGAATTCCAGTTGGATAGTATAAAGCAGCGGTCTTCAAACTTTTTCGGTTCACGGAACCTTAATGAGTGTTAAAATATTTTATGGAACCTTTCCTTGTAAAAAAATTTAAATGTTTCTAAAAATTATAGGGTACAAACGAAAAAAATATTTCCATTTCAATCTCCTTTTATTAGACGCATAAACAATTACAAATTAAATTCAACAATTATTGTTAATAAATTTAAATATAAATGATGATAATTGTACAAAATAATCAGATATTAATTTGTTTTGATAACTTTTTTTTAAATTTACACAGCTATGATCTGGCGAGACAAATTATATTAATATAAACAACAATTCGTGGAACCCCAAGGTTCCGTGGAACACAGTTTGAATACCGCTAGTATAAAGGCATATCGGCTTTAAAATAATAAAATTCGTCAATTTGAATTGCATTTAACACGAGTGTATCCATTATTTCACAGAGATAAGCTCAAATCGAAAGATTTTTTGAAAGTGTTTTGGATTTGTTAGGCACTAAATTTTAAGGCCATTCAGTTCCACTTTTTTGTGGATACACTCTTAATATGTAATAATTGTTATGAAAATACAGGCTGTTTCTGAAATGTGTATCATTGGAATATCAAACAAAAGAGGGTGCAAAGGTTATGTTAATCAAACAAATATTTACAGCATTGTTAATATCTGATGGTGATACTCACATTTAATATTTTACCATTTGGGCAACTAAAATGTATACAAAAAAGCAAATTGTTCCTTTGATTTTTTGAATGTATTGCACTTTTGCACCTACTTGTTACAAAATGTGTTGCGTATTAGAAACACCCTGTATGTTGATGGTATAAATTTTGTTTTAATAGTTCTTTATGCAGTTTGAGCAGAGCAGATTATTGAATATAAATTAGGTGTAAATGATGAATATAATAAAAGCAAATACGTTATTTGTGCAAATATGATTTTAGTTTAAATTGTAACGTGCACGAAATTGGAAGCAGATGTTTCGTGTACGGCATGTTCATATATTACAGGTCTGCACCATGATATTAATGTATTAAATGTATGTAAAACTATAATATTGCATTTAATAAAAGGCTGTTATGACTTCTCTAATTGTAATTTTATGTAGTATAATTATTAAGTACATTAATCGTTAAATTAAAAATTATGATAAGTATTAGACCTTTTCTTTGCTGATCTTTCTATGTTAGATGAGCCTTTTGTCACTTAATTTCCTTTAAAAAAAAAAGCTTTCTTATTTAGTTTAGAATTGTTTCTTGTACTCCACGTGCAGATACTTTGGAGCTGTATTGTATATATATTTGCAGTTTGCTACGTAGTGTATGTAAAATATCTTTGTAGTTAAAAGATTGCAATATTTTAACAAAATCGACGATGATTTTAATTTCGTTCGGGATTAAAAGTACATCATTGGTTAATTCCAGTAACAGAATATTATAGAATATTAGTATTTAGTCTGTATGTGTTACGGCATGTTCATCCTGTATTCTTAATTGCAATTACATTGCATACAATTGTTGAAATATATGTAGCAAATGTAACCTAAATTGTGTTCTTATTTTATTCATTACCCCATATCCATGGCCGGTCAAATGGGGCGTGCAGGGGGTGCAATGCAATCGGGCCCTCGACTTGGGGGGGCCTTAAAATGGCATTATTAAAATCATTTTGTAAATTTTGTGCCACAGTAAAAAAAAAACAGGTATAATGAAATGAAAAATTAAAACAAAAAAAGGACCAACGAAAAGTAAAAGTAGTTTAAAACAATTGATAAAAGGGGCAGAAACAGAAGAAATACACAAGAAGATGATAATAAATTATTAGCTTTAAAGATATGAGATTAGAAAGATTGAAAGTATATCTAAATAAACTTTGTGAAATATTTGGGGGATCGAAATGAAGATAAAAAATTTACAAACGAAGTTTTTTGATATAAAATATGATTAAATATATCAAAATCAAACCAATTGCTTGTTTAAATTTATCCTTTACAATATTTATTATGAAGTTTCACACTTCCGGTAACTGTGACTAGTCGAGAACTCTTGTCTAGTAACTTCAAATTATTTAAAACATATCTCAGATATACAGTGTCTTAAGAGAGACTTAATTCTTTAGCAAAATTATCCATCGAAAGTACAGAAATTGTAATGATAGACTTTGAAGATATGATTGAAAAATTGACTGCAATGCCCACTGATAAAAGTTTTACGGAATTAAATAATATTTAAATTGTGTTTCATTTATAAACTTAATATCTATGTACTGCAGTATAAATATCAACCCGAAATATTTGATACAAGAATGACTCTAGTTTTATTTATCTTAATTTATTATAATTTTATATGATTTACGTATATGTTTAATAATTTAAATACAATTTATTCAATGCAAACATTTTCCAAATGAAAAAATGTTGCAACTGGGTCCCGATAGATGAGCGGCCCTGTCTATACCCTCTGTGTGTATGATTTATAAGCAAAATTTAGTACATTTTATCCTATTTGTAATAATGTTGCAGCAAAATAAATTAAATAATAATACTTGTTTTTGTAATAACTGAATTACATTAAAATCTAATGAGATGAAAGGTTTCATGTGAAGAAAGATATTTAAAGTAAAAATAAACTGAATCCGCCTCTGGCGAAAGAGCAGTGATTTTGTACTAGCATATTGGCACTAAGTAAAATATTTAGTGTAATTGTTGGAATTTCTATGTTACTATGTTCATTATCATACCCTTCATGTAAATGGCGGTTGTTAGTTAAGAATTTGCAGTTTGTTTTGAAGACTGTTAAAGTATTTTAAAGATTTAGTTTTAAAATAAGCATGATGAGTGAAAATCAGTGTGATTTAGTGAAAGAACACACATTGACTCATTTAGCGAATATATCTGAAGATGTAGCGATTGTGGAGGACAGTTCTAGTGATAGTAATTGCTTAAGGGAATCAAGTATAGAAGATCAAGCGTGTTCCAACGTTTTAAATTGTTTAGAGAGCCAAGAAGATTCAGAATCACTATCGTTGCAAGACTGCCTTGATAATCATGTATGTATATTTTGTGAAACTTTTGTATTAAAGCTGTTTGTCTTGATTTTATCCAAAATTTTCAGAGCGATATGGACGAGGCTCAGGTGTTGGAATCTGAAAGATTTTTGCTTAATGCCTTCCTTAAACAAGTTACGAAAGTGAAACCTGCCCCAATAAAAAACTGGTCGGCACTGCAACATTATATATACTTTATATACCGTCATGTAGTGTCTCCTAAACCGAGGAATAGCAACGAAATATTTCCTAGCGTTATTACTAAAAAGATTCGAGAGTTAGTGAATGGGTAAGTTTCTCCATAAAAACGTTTTATTTTGCGTAAACCTCGCTTTGTTAATAACATTAGTTTAATGTTCATTTTCTACTTTAAAGCAGTATTTTTGATTAGTTTGCTTTCAAACGTTTTCAATATTTAAAAGACCACTTGACATTCTGAATGTTTATTTTAAATGTATGTAGGCTAATTGTTACTATTCAGAGTCTGGGACTTATTCAAACTATTCAGATGAAACAAACAAAAAAAAACAATACAAAGTCACTCTAAAGCAGCAATTTTTAACCATGTGACTGTGGTTCTTAGGAGACCTGTGAACTATAGTATAGGTTTGTGACTATGATGTAATATTTTGGTTACCTAAAGATTAGGTGTCGCTTTAGAGTGGTGGTCTCCAAACTTTAGTGTGTCTTACGTTCCACATGTAGTGCCACCGGTGCCATCAAAACTGCCAAAAACTGTTACATTCAACTGGTGTGGTGGGCACATTGCGTTTGTCTTGTATTACGCCGGTGGGTAGCTTGTGGTGCCATCGGCAGCCATTTAATCCACCGAACTTGAAGCCGGTGTTTTTCTGGTGGATTGTGGAAGGGGTTGTTAGCCATAATTGTTTACCATGCTGTGTTATACAACGACAGGTCAAGTTAGGTTAGAAACAATCACAGTTCCACCACTTGTGTCTTACATTCAACTGTTTTTTTCTGAGCAGTCACAAGTTCACTGGTAAATGACTTCATACATCAACCGGTGGTTGGGTTTTGGTGCAATGTAGGACACACGGCTTTTGTGGTGGAAGATCACTTTTTTTAATTAAATTATTTACGAGATCTACATATACAAAAGTAGCAAAAATAATGTCGGAAAATTATATTATTTATTAAAGTACTAAGTATTTCAACAAGTATGGAATATTTTCTGAAAATTAATCAATAAATATATGAAATCCTTGAGATGGACTAGTCAGGACGTCACAATCGACAGGTTGGAGACCGCTGCTTTAAAGTATTTTGTTGATATTCGCTCATTTTTAGTCTGCTAATGTTAAAAATGGTAGTTCTAATGTCCATTGGAATTAGCATATTCTAAAAATTATGAACAGTTAATCCTTAATCCAGTGTTTCTCAAAGTGTGGTCCGCGGACCCCTGAATCCTTCTGAAGGGGTCCCCGAGCCTTTTCATAATGTTCAAATATCATTCAAATTTATTTGCCAGGCCATAAAACAAAAGTCGTGTCTACAAAACAATTCATTGGGGTGCTCTGTTAATAATTTAATTTTGAAAGGGGTCCGAAGAGTAAAAAGCTTGAGAAACACTGCTTTAATCGATAAACGGATAATTTAAAAGTTAAAAACATTAGATTACTTTGTTTACTAAACATATTTAATTTATTATGTAACTATGATATCAGAATAACGTTTACATATTAGTATCTTTTATCAGGGATGTATATAATTGTTGTTTAATAACAACTCATTAGTGAGTGTAGGCGTAAAAAAATTGTTTTAATCGTTATAAATTCATCCAGTCTAGTCTAATATCTGCATTCTTATGAATCACCTTGCACAATATACGTTAAACATACCTTCAACCTCAGGTGTACTACAATTTGATTAAAAATATTTTTAATATTCATTCGTGATTGTCTAATTATACGTTTGATAAATGTAAAATTTTGCGTGGAATGTTTTTGTGTAAATATATTCAGTAATCTACCTCAGCAGTGAAGTATTTATCGTGTTTTTGATATTGCTTTGTGATTAATGTGTCATTAAACATTTCATATTTAATAAAACTTGCATTGTATTGTGGAATATTTAGACCACCCTGTACAGTTTTGAACGGGACAGTAATGTTTTTCCATATTTCTTGGTCGTTTTAATAAAAATACAAATTCTGTCCCGTTTTCAACTTTTTTATTTAGTCGTGAGTCCTACTGTTAGGTGTAGGACTGTTGAGTTGTGTTGTGCTGACTTTTTTCCATGTTTTTCTGTCTTGTGCTAGATTTTTTATGTCTTTCCATTTGCTGGTGCTGCTTTTTTAACTTCGTTTTGCCAGGTTTTTCTTGGTCTACCTCTTTTGTTTTCCCTGTGATCTTGCTTCATAGGCTCTTCTGGTTAACCTTTCTTTCTTCTTTCATCCAATGTGACCCACCATACCCAGCTGTTTTTCTTGTATTTTTGTTTCAACTGATTTTATCTTTAATTGTTCTCTGTATGTTTCATTTCTGATTCTATCTTTTTTGGTTTTTCTTTGGATTTTTCTTGGAAATCCCATTTCTGCTTCATTCACTCGGCTACTATTTTTATTTGTGAGTGTCGACGTTTCACTTCCGTATAAAAGTGCCGGAGTTACTACCTTTGCTGAAGCAACTTTTTAAGCCGAATCGGATGGTGATCACAAATTTTTCCTATGTCGATTCGTTTTTGTTTTATGACAACCAACTTTGTTTTTTCTTATGGTCGCAAATTTTGCTGTTTACATAATCAAATAGCATTTATTTTTCTGAATCCATTGATGTATCACACATGGTATTTTACTTCTTTTTTTCATTGACAAATTTGAAAAAATGTGTTTTAAACAATAACCCTTATAAATCAAGTAGACCAGTCATTGTAGTTTATGTTGTTTTCATGACAACCAATCAACAAACTAAAAATTTTGAAAGCCTGTTACTTGTCACATTAATAAATTCGTAAAAATGAACTTTAATAGCGAAGAAAAACGCAATATGCTGCAAATTTTTTATACCGTTCTTTTAAGTTTTGTTATACTTTATCACATGCTTTATACAAATTTACTCAAGTTTCTGTTTAACGCAGAAAAATATTGTTCTTTCCGGATATGTTTGTAATAAAAATGTTTTTTTTTATTGTCATCTGAAACCTTTCTGCCATATTTTTCTCCAAGTTTGGCAAAAGTCCCATATTTCCTTAAGTTTCTGTCCAACGTACAAAAATATGTGTGCGAGGTTGTCTTCTATCTGGATATGTTTCTGCATATTGTTGACTTGACAGTGTAGCTGTAGCGTTCCAATTCAATGAATAAAAAATTCGCATCATATGGCCATAAAAAACATTTTTATTACAAACATATCCGGAAAAATAGTATATTGTACAACTAGTGCTGAAAGCTGAATATTTCACACGAGTATGACAGTTGAGCCACTCGCCTGACGGCTCGTGGCTCAGTCATACGAGTGTG
The DNA here is from genome assembly GCA_947652605.1 of Elmis aenea. Taxonomy (NCBI): domain Eukaryota; kingdom Metazoa; phylum Arthropoda; class Insecta; order Coleoptera; family Elmidae; genus Elmis; species Elmis aenea. Next base: position 26,609,509 of record OX393584.1, read on the forward strand.
AAATATTCTTTCAGCACGAGTTGTACACTATGCTTTTCCGACGACCATTTAGACATAATCATTAATTCTGCAAAAAAATTGTGAAAATAACATTTTTTTGACGTTGGTGACACTTGACATTTGTGAGGTTAGATTTTCTTCACGTTAACTTGACAGCGCGTTTAGCGTGTGTAATGTAGCGGAAATCGTCACTTTACACACGCAAAGTGCACTTTGCACACAATTTCCGGTGTCATGCGCAATTTGGCATTTTCAGTAGTAGTAAGTCGTGCGAAATTACTCGCTTTACATAGTGGTCGTCGGAAAACAATATTTTTCTACGTTAAACAGAAACTAAAGTAAATTTGTATAAAGCACGTGATAAAGTATAACAAAACCTAAAAGAACGGTATAAAAAACTTGCAGCATATCGCGTTTTTCTTCGTTATTAAAGTTCATTTTTACGAATTTATTAATGTGACAAGTAACAGGCTTTCAAAACTTTTAGTTTGTTGATTGGTTGTCATGGAAACAACATAAACTACAATGACTGGCCTACTTGATTTATAAGGGTTATTGTTTAAAACACATTTTTTCAAATTTGACAATAAAAAAAGAAGTAAAATACCATGTGTGATACATCAATGGATTCAGAAAAATAAATGCTATTCGATTATGTAAATAGCAAAAATTGTGCCCATAAGAAAAAACAAAGTTGGTTGTCATAAAACAAAAACGAATCGATCTAGGAAAAATTTGTGACCACCATCCGATTCGGCTTAAAAAGTTCCTTTGGCAATGTTTTTACACATTTGAAATATTTAATACTCCAAAGGGGTTATAAACGATTTTCAAAAAGGGTATTTTCCAGATTTTCCTAATTTTCTGGGAAACCGTTTGAGATATTTCCAATTTCTCTTTGGATTATCAATGAGCATCGAATTTAGCAACTTTGCCAAATTTAAACCTATAGTCTAGCTATTATAAGAAGCGAGATCCCCATGCTTAAACTCGAATTTCAATCACCTTGTATAAAGTTTTTTTTTTGTAAAAATGCTGCGGAATTATTTATGGTACGATCGTGTTGAAATACAGTCCCCTGCTATGTTTAACTAAATTTTTTTACTGGTTTTATCATTGAAGAAAAGTTGTAAGCTCAAGATGTTTGTGTAATTAAACTTTTGTCATCCTAGTGTTTTATGAATTTAACCTAGTCATGGCAGATTCCTCTTGAGACATCCTGTACATGTTGACGTAATGTTTTGTTCATTTCAGATTGATGCTGGAAGACAAAGCACAGCTATTTATTAGACTTATTACATTGGTAAGAGATTATGCAATAATAGCAAGAGGACACTTTGATAATATCCAGTCACCAAAAGTTACAACCTACCTCTTCAGTGAGTAAAGCATTGCATTTAATTAGAAAATTATCTTTTAGCTTCGAGTAGATTCGCATTTATTTCAGGTAATTTTTTTAAAATCTGTTTCTATTTTCAGGCGTAATGTCATACTACAGTGCCTTTTGTTCTGCTGCCGGCAAATTAGCACCACTACTACCAGAATTTGACTTTTTAATTATGGAAAGGTTTAACGTAAACTGGCTTTGTCTAAATAAAAGTATTTTTTTCCATTACATTTTCCTGAGTCCTTCGGTACAGTCAAAAATACCAGCTTTTATTAAGGTGGGGTTTTTATTGCATTTATAGCTAAAGCAGCGGTTCTCGAGTTCTTTGTTTACAATATAAACTGCTGTTATAATCGAGCTGTGATCCATGTGTTTCTTAACATAAATCGAGAACCGTTGGCTTAGATTTTTTTTCCAGTTAGAAAATACATTTCAAACATCAGCAATTTTAATACTCAATTTTGTTTTTTTTAGCTACAAAAAGAGAATAAGGCTGCTCATAAAAATCTATTAGAATCGTATGTATGTTTTGCGGAAGACATGACCATGCTGGCAAGCCGTTGGGGCAATTTACGAATGAAAATTAGTGCAGTGAGGTGAGTCATAGCATTTGTTTTTGTTGCATTTGTAGTTACTTGGAATTATTTTCCTGTTAAAAAAAACGGTTTTTTTTTCCCAATTTGTTTAGTTTTTGAAACCAAATCATTTTACCGAAGCTTTGTGTCGTCTTTTATTTTTCGAGTAACTTTTCAAGATTTTTCACTTTAAGTTTATCCCCCATTTCTTTAGTTTTGCTTTATTAATCAGAATTTTTTTAGACCCTCCCTACTAATTTTACTTCGGTTTCTTCTTAATCGGTTCTTCTGGTACCTTTGGGTGTCGAGGTATGCTTTTCTATTTCTGTGTTATGTTTCTCCACTCCTGCCTATCGTTAGCTAATTGTGGCACATCTCTCCAGCTGACTCCTTTTTTTCCAGTCTCTGCCTTACTTTTTTTTCCCATTTTATTCCTGGTCTTCCTCTATTTCTTTTTCCCTCCATCTTCATGTTCCATCCTATTTTCGCGTATCTACTTTCTGGCATGCGTAGTTGATGTCCAAGTCATCTTAATTGATTTGTCTCCATTTTTCCTTAATATCTGTTACTTCTAGTTTATTTCGAATTTTTTCATTACTGATTTTATCGATCAGTCTACATCCTTCTATTCTTCTCAGAAATCTCATTTCCTGTACCTGTATTATTTGTTTTTGTTTTTGAGTTAGTGTCCAAGTTTCTGAACTGTACCTGAGGATGGGTACGTACACTGCATTAAAAACTCGCGTCTTCATTTCTTTTGATATCTCCTTCTTACTTATCAAACATTTATTAGTGGTGTAGTACACCATCTTTGAATGTTCTATTGTTTTTTCACTTGACTGTCTTAATGTAAAAATTAGATTCTGCGTGCTTCTACCCGGTCTAAAGCCACATTGCGCCTCTTCCAAATTTCTTTTGAAATGTTTCGTTAATCTCTCCCCCAAAATTCTTTCATATAACTTTTCTACTACACCAAGTAAAGATATGCGTCACAGAGCTGGGCAAGTACTGGCCAAAAATTAAAGTCTTAAGTGTACTTATGGCAAGTATTTGGATCATAAGTACCAGTACCGATATTTTTAATAGTACCGATTTTTAAGTACAAGTACTTGCAAAAAGTACTTAAGTATTTCTCAAGTACTTTTTGCAGATATTATTTAGAGACTACAGCATTATTGATGTTACTAGTATAAAACCCTTTTTGGTGTCGGCAACCAGTTAAAAATATTATACTACAGAATATGTAAATTTTTATTACTTTATAATAGTAAATTATTACAGTTTATTAAAAGTAGTTGAAAATTTTGCACAGGTAAAATTTAAAATGGATTTTGAACCGTTTTCTTTTGATATTTTTCTCTAAATTGTACATTTCTGGCAGTTTACGATGTGAAAATGTATATTTCGATTTTTGAACGCCCTTTGTGTGGTAGACTAAAACAGATTTGTTTAAAATTAATTTCCTATTAAGGCAAAAACTTTTCTTTCTTTTACATTTTTATAAAAACTGTACTTCAATCACCATTTGGGGCGTTATTTTTGTGACACAGTGTATACTGAACGCATAATATATTAGGGGTAGTTTATTAGATGTGCTTATATAGGTTTCACTATTATATACTGTTAATTAATTTTGAAAACGTTTTGATTTTCCATTAATATAATGATAAGAGCGACACTATAGCACATTTACTATGAACATTTCTGCTAAACTTCTATATACATGAGACGTACAAGAAAAATATACATGGTTCAAATCAGTAATTAACTATACAAATTTTAGTAATTCAGGGTCAAAAATAAAAAAATTGTTCACAATATAATACAATAAATATTGTAGGATAAGATTTACCTATAGAATTTAATTTTTATTTAATAGAACTGTCGTCCGTATTACCACACAAACACACATACACAACCTTTTTAACTGTAGCTATTCTATGCACCCCAATGTGGATTGTGTTTAAAACTTTGGACAGGTTTTAACACGTTGAAAACCATAGTTCCTATCTTATAAAACTTAATATCTTAAAAAAGTACTTGTGTTCATTAATAGTACTTAAGTAGTTTGCACTGCACTGCAGTATTTTACAAAGTACTTAAGTAATTTTTGTGGTACTGAAGTACTAATACAAGTAATAAGTACTAGTATTTTCACCGAAGTACTTGAGATTCAAGTCCTAAGTAACTAATTTTAAAATGTACTGCAGTACAAGGCTTAAGTACCGGAAAAGTACTGAAGTAAAAAAATACTTAAGTAATGCCCAGATCTGATGCCTCTATAGTTTGCGCCAGTCTTGAATATCGGTGTAATAACAGATACATCCCAGTCCTTTGGAATATCTTTTTCCTGCCATGCTTTATTTACTATTCTCAGCAGCATTTTCCTTCCATCTACTCCCATGTACTTAAACATTTCAGGTCAAAGACCCTTATGACCTGCTGCTTTTCCAATTTCCATTTTATGTATCGCTCTATCCAACTTCCTTTGCTAATTAATGAAAATTAATTTTAAAAATGTTATTGGCAACTCCCGAAAAATACGATTTCCTGTTCTCGATATCCGAAGGTTCCAAAATGCCAGGAATTTGAAAACCGAAAAACTAATTTAAAAAGCATTAAACATGTTAGCACTATCTACTATGAATGGCAACTTTGTGCCACTATGAAAAAGGTAAAAATGTTGCATAATAAATCCGGGACAGGTTTCAATGTAGGACAAACAACTTAAATCCGGGATGCCTGTTCACTTAACAACATTATGACCTGAATTGTATTTAAAAATTATTGCTGTTTTTAGTTATGTTGTAGTTATAATCAGTCCTCTTCTGCCCTACAGTGTAGAGGTTTATTATTTTTCATTCTCATATAAACAAAACAAAAAGTAGAGAAAATTGATAAAACAGCTTTTTTTTTAAATTCCTTTTTAAATTTAAATTCAAATAACCATTGTAGGATGTATTACTACAGGTGTATATTTAATCCAACGAAGTATAAAATACATAAAATAGTATTTTCCAGAAATAATTGTTTTTTTGAAGAAAAAAAATTGTTTATTACTTGACGGCCAAACGTTTTTTTGTCATTTCGTGGTATTAAACCTGATTTTTAAGTTATTTTAAATATAAAAAGTTAAGCATTAATCAAGCGCTTTGGCACTAAAATCTAAAAAAGTGGAGTTAATCGATTTGGCTCATATCATGGCCATACTTTAAAATCTATTGATAACTATGAATTGCACGCGATATTTAAGGGATTTTTTTTACAGTAAAAAACGGGCTTATGAATCTCCTGAGAAACATCTCTTACAAGACTGGAAAATGTTTGAAGAACATAAAAAAATAATGACAACAAACTATTGGATTATAAGAAATCATAACGAGTAAGCGTTTGTTTACTGTGACCATTATTTGTGTATAATCGTTGGGTATTTTAGAATTCAGATACAAGATATGACTCAATTAGATGCTCATTTATTGTCGATAGTCGGTGATATTTCTCATATAGCAGAATTAACACTTGATCCGAATGGGCATTGCTTATGTGAAGATTGTTTAGCAGCGGAATTTAGGATCAGTACCATGTCTCCGACACTCGCAGCTTCATTTCAATCTCCGTCTTCGACTCCCTGCCGTCTAATGACATGTTACATTTGTCTGGACGCCATTGCGTTGGATGCGTTTGCTAGTCACATCGTTACGAAACATCACGATACGTCACCGAAACCCCGAAGTAACGTCACGCACTTGAAAAAAACCCTTGGTACTCGAATATCGCCCAAAAGTCGAGAAGCGTTTCCGTTCGAGGGATTTTTCGCCAATAATTCCGAATTAAAAGATCAACTTATAAAATTAGTCAACGCACATCCGTCGCGATTTACGTCGTCTTTCGGCAAGGAAGAATCCGAAAAAGAAATACCTAATTTAGCCAATGAGTTTGATCAGAAATCTTTTAAAGATACGGAAATGCGTCCGTCTACTAAAAATTCCCACTCGTTTTTCAGCGGCAATTGGGAATCAGAAGAGTTAAAACATAAAGTAGTATCGAATTCGAAATTTCAAATTCCCGATGATTCAGGGCTGTCCAACATTGAGACAGTGTTTAAAACAGTTCCAGGGCTTAAATATACACCTGCGACTGATAATATTTTTAGACCTAACAAAGAACCCATCTTTAAAATTGCCAGCGAAGCTCCTGCACTGTCGGCAACTGCGGAAATGATGTTTAAGTCTGCATTTAAAACAAACGAGGATCCTAAACCGTATAAATCTCCGTTCGAGGAACTCGTAGGCAAAAGTGAAGCAAACGATATGTTTCCAATTAAAGGTTACTTGAGGAAAAAAAGTGGCGACAGTTTTCCCTTGGAAAATTTCTTGAAAGAGAATGGTGGCACACCAAACAAACAAACGAGCGAGTTTATCAAAGCAGCTACTGAACTGTTCACCGAAAAAAATGTACTTAAAAATTTTGATGAAGCGAAAGCACGCGAGGCAGCTAATAAATTAAATCCCACACAAAATGTAGATCTCAACTCTTCCGGGTAAATATGTTTTTAACAGTTAATTGTTTTGTTTTTAATTGCGAATGTTTGTTGTAGAAATGGGAAATTCCGGAAACCTCAACAAAAAGATTCTGCTGATGTTTGTCCCAATATGGTTAATTTCTTTAAAAATGCTAATAGTGCACAAAAGTAAGCCATCTCTCTTTGTTGGTATCGTAAACTAAATATTTTATTTTGCAGACCTGTAGGTAACGGAACGTTACCTAAACCAACTAGTAATTCATGCGTTGGACATAATTGTAACCATAAATGTAAACGTGACGAAGAAAGACAAGGTAATTAATAATTTGTTTGTTTTTTAAATCAATTTTTTCTTTTGTATTCGATCTGATTATAGATGTTTTTGCAGTATCTAGATATGGTTAAAGTTGTTTTAAAATCACATAAAACACATTCAGTTGTTTTATTTTGAATTATCCTACTTTTAAGCAGGGTTAGGCAAAATTTGATTTTTGTTAAAAAAAATCCAAAATCATTGATTTAAATTTAAAAAATCAAAAAATTCACGAATTTTTGTTTTTTTTTGTTTTTTTTTGTTTTTTTTTAAGAAACTTTAGTATTTTTCCTTTTTACAACTAATTTATTCATCATTCACGCTACATTATACAGGGTGGTCCACATAGAAGGGCCACTATTGGGATCTCGTAAACGGTAAGAGCTACAAAGAAGTTTAAATTAAACAAATTGTTCCATTTTCGGAGACCTATTCAATGATGCTTTAATGTTTTTAAATATTTCCGTGGCACGCTCGATAATAAGCAAAAATCAAATAAGCAATTTTTTTAAATCGTTAATAACTTAGTTATATTTGATGGTACAAAAATATTTTTTGGGAAAAAGTTGTAGATTTTTTTACGCACTGTAAAATAAAAACATTCATTTGTTTCAATGTTGTTTAAATTCTTAGATCAATAACAAACTTGCATTTTTTTAAATGGAAACCATAGTTGGCTATGGCCCCAAAAAAAAGCATTTTTTTTCCTCTTTTCAATAATATAAGGTTTAATATATTTATTTTCATATTTGGGCTCAAAAGAAATTAAATTCATCAAAAAGTCCCTACGAAGCTGAAGAGTGCCATGAAACAAAAGACAATTTAGTTCTGTCATTAACCGCAAATTTTAACTAGTGTAAAAGTAAACCATTAAATCAAAAATAAACCACAATTTATTGATTTTTAAAAATCAGCTTTTCGTCTAATGATTATGGTACAGCTTTTTTTATTTACTTGACTATCTAAATCAAAATACTTGTACAATAAAAACAATACAAAAGTCGACTTTTAAGTATTACAAAATTACTTTTACAACCAATTTATTGTACGCATTTGTTCAACGAATAACAAATAACATGAAATTTGTAAGTTTTTAAATTGAATATTTAATTAAAACAATATTTAAAAATTATAACAGATTACTATAAGTCTGCGTTTACAGTACAAGCGTATTCGCGCGAATGAGCTTCGCGCGTACGCGTCCGTATTCGCGCGACTGAAACAAACCAATGCAAGCAAATAAGAGCGGTTACACTACAAGCGAGAATTCGCTCGAAACCACTCTCATATGCTTGCATTGGTTTCTTTGATTCGCGCGTATACGGTCGCATACGCGCGAAGCCCATCGCGCGAATACGGCTGTACTGTAACCGCAGCCTAAGATTATAACAGAAGTATTATTTAAAAGAGCCAGATTGTTTTTTCAAAAAAATTGGAAGTATTTTGAAAATATACTCCAATTTATTTTATTATTGTTAAGTATATTATTATTAAACTTAACATAATCTTTAAATATTTTGTTTTAGTTAAATATTCGATTTAAAAAATTGCAAATTTCTTGTTATTTTTGTTATTCGTAATGTAATACTTAAAAGTCGACTTTTGTATTGTTGTTATTATATTAGTATTTTGATTTAAATAGTCTAGTAAATAAAAAAAGCTGTACCATAATCATTAGACGAAAAGATGCTTTTTAAAAATCAATAAACTTTGGTTTGTTTTTGATTTAATGTTTTACTTTTATATTAGTTAAAATTTGCGTTAAATGACAAAACTAAATTGTCTTTTGTTTCATGGCACTCTTTAGCTTTGCAGAGACTTTTTGATGAATCTAATTTCTTTTGAGCCTAAATATCAAAATAAATATATTAAACCTTAGTCCTACACCTAACAGTAGAAGAACTCATGACTAAATAATAATCTAGTGTGCCATGGAAATTTTTGAAAACATTAAAGCGTCATTGAATAGGTCTCGGAAAATGGAACAATTTGTCTAATTTAATACTTCTTTGCAGCCCTTACCGTTTACGAGATCCCAATATTGGCCATTCTTTGTGGACCACCCTGTATTTTCAATACAGCATCATTCAAAAAAGATCAACAAATGAAATAGTTCTGCATTAAAAATTTCTCAGAAACTTTTATTCTTGATAAAAGTTGGTGGATGACCTAAAATTAATTTTTAGATGAAAAAAATTTTACGAAAATGTATACTATACCAGATTTTAGCGATTTCAGAAATATTCACAAGAGTTAAGGGGCCTTAGTTTAAGAGCTACAAAAAAAACTTCCTAGGGAAAGATTATTTGGAATTCAAAAATACGACCAAAGGTGAAATTTGTCGTTCAAAATTTCAATTTTTATTTTTATAGTAGTTTTAACATCAAAAGGTTTGCAACAAATGAAAAAGTTTTTTATTATTGGTTTCTCAAATAATTTTATTTTTGAGAAAAGTTAGTGCATTGTCTAAAACTAACCTAAACTTTAAAAAAATTCAATATAAATTCATATAACGCTAGATTTTAACGATTTTAAAAATATTCGAAAAGAGTTAAGTGCCCTTATTTAAAAAAATTAGAAATAATATTCAATACATTATCGTTTTCCCTTGATTTTTTTTTTAACTCCTTAGATAAGAGCTCTTTAATCTTGCGCATTGTTCTAAAATCGCTAAAGGCTAGTGTTGTATGAACTTTAATTTTTTTTAATCGTTAATAAAAAAACTTATCTATTAGTTGCAAACTTTTTGAATGTTGACACTACTATAAAATTCGAAAATGAAATTATAACGTCAAATTTCGTATTGTCATATTTTTGATATCTAAACCATTTTTTCCCATGAATTTTTTTGTAAGTTTTAAAATAAGGGTAATTTACTTTTGCGGATATTTTTAGAATACTTAAAATCTAGTGTCATGAATTTTTTTCCATCTTTAAGTTTTAGGCTATGCATCAACTTTTATTAGAAATAAAATTTGCTGAGAAATCGATAATAAAAAACTTTTCCAATTGTTGCAGCCTTTTTGAATTGAGACTAGATTTTTTGACCCTAAAATTAAAAAATATGAAAATTTACAAAGTACATCTACCGAAATGCGTCTCTAACAAAAAAAATCCTGTAGAGACTTTATTTCTCCTTGACCTATAAGAAGCCAATAGGCAATATTTCCGGCGGTTGTTTCAGCGGGTGGAAGTAAAATGTGCATTAGATTTATATGTAATGTGTGACGTTGAATTGTGAAAATAAATAAAGTTTGATTTAAATCATGATTTTAATTTAAAAAAATCAGCTGATTTAAATCAAGCCAACCGTGCTTTTAAGCACTTGAAACTTACTTTGAAGATTGAGTTTTGTATTTGGATTTTCGAATAGTTTTATTTACGATATAATCCTGTTTTAGAAATGAAAAAATCTTGTCAAGATAGTTGTGAACACGAAAAAAGATGTAATTGTACATATTGTGAAGTATTTGGTTCGGTAAGTCGATTATATAGTAATTTATTAAAACATTTCAAGTCGTTAATCTAGTAATTTATTTTCATCCAATCATTATAAATATAGAAGTTTAGTTGTTTGCTTATTATTGATTTTTTTAGACTGTGCCAACACACATTCATAAAACAAACGAGACAAGAGACAGATTACGTAGCCGACTGAATCAAAGAAAAGAAAAAATAGGCGATGGAGTTAAGCCGACATTAAAAAATACTTCTGTTAATCCAAAAGTACCGCCTAGCAGTGGCACGACAACAAATCCATCAATTAAAATATCGGGCAATCCCAAAATAGCCATAGTTACCGCCAAATTAGGAAACGATAAAGGTCCCACCCCCGCAAATAAACCAGATGTAATTCCATCGGGAAGGGTCCCAGAACTAAATCCTAATGCAGCTGTAAACGTTAAAACGACAACTTCCTCGGACTCGAAATCCGTTACTTCCACGATGTCTTGTACGAACACGAATGGTACAAATGTGCGAAAAATTACCATTACTCGTCGAGACTCTTACTCAAGTCCGTCCCCCAGTAGATTATCTACTTTAGCTTCTTCAGTTCCTAAAGCCGACACAGCTAACCTTCCCTCTTCTTCATCTCTTTCAACATGCTCTCTAAATTCGCTGCATGACAATGGAGATTCAAGAGATATCAACGAACTACTGAACTACATCGAAGGCAATAGATCTATTGATAAAGTTGCGCTAGCACAAAAGAAATCTGCCAAAAAAGCTCGACAGAAACAAAAGAAGGTGGGTACATTTTTACTTGTTTAATGTTCGTGTAAAAAATGTTTTTTTTTTGTATCGTAGGAGCAGGAACGTAAACGGTTGGAAGCGGAAGCCATTCGTAAAGAAGAAGCTCGGCGTCGGGAAGAAGCACGGCTGAGGGAAGAAAAATTAAAGGAGGAAGAACGACTTAGAGCAGCAGAAGCATTGGCTAAGTTACAAGCTGAAAAACAAAGGAAAGCTAAGAAGCATCAGGAAGAGAGGTCGCAACAGAAGCAAGGTACTTAAGTGCTTAATATTTTTTCGTTACAGGGATGCTTTGTGAACGCATTTTAAATTAAACTTCAACAACAGTTGGCTATTTAAAAGAATCTTGTTGTAAAATATGTTCTTCATTTTGTACAGTGTGGTCCAAATTCGATGGGATTGCATGGGTATCTCGGTTAATATTTAAGATAGAGAAACGGTTAACTTACCAAAAATAAGCAGTTTTTTGAGACAAACTCAGAACCGTTTTCAAAAATATTACATCAATTCTGGTTTTCGAGTTATTGAATAAAAGTGTTTTTTTGTCATATTAATAATGTGTCATATCTCCGTTATTGTTGTAATTATCGAAAATATTTATGGAGATTATTTTTAGATATTTTTATGTTTAATTTGATTATACTTTTTTTTTAAAAATTACGCTAGCCGTTAAAAAGTTATGACACAAACTTACCCTTTTTAAAATAGAAACGATAGTTGGCAATGACTTATTTAAATTCCTTATTTTCTTCTCATTCCAAATATATAAGGTTTGATGTATTTATTTTCAATAATACTACGCAAGTTACGAAGGTTTTTTAGTTTTTTTTTTTTTAAGAAAAGCATAGTAGGCTGTGAAAACAAAAAAAAAACAAGGTGTAAAACCTTATAAAACTCATGTAGTACAAGTTACCAAGGCTTTTTAATTTGTTGTTGAGATAAACATTGTAAATATTTGAACATAAGATAACAACAACATAGTCGGAATCAGCGGTAACGTAGTATATTGCTGTTTATCTTATGTTGAAACATTTTTGATGTTTACCTCAACAACAAATTTAAAAACCTCGGTAACTTGTACCACATAAGTTTTATAAGGTTTTGCACCTTTTTTTTATGTTTTCACAACCTACTATGATTTTCTTTAAAAAAATAAAATAAAAAACCTTCGTAACTTGCGTATTATTGAAAATTGATACATCAACCCTTATATATTTGGAATGAGAAAAAAATAAGGAATTTAAATAGGTCATAACCAACTATCGCTCCCATTTAAAAAAAGGTAAGTTTGTTTCATAACTTTTTAACGGCGAGTGTAAAATATTTTTTTTAGTATAATCCAATTAAACATAAAAATATCTAAACACAATCTCCATAAATATTTTCGATATTTACAACAATAACGGAGATATGACACATTATTAATATGAAAGAAAAACACTTTTTATTCAATAACTCGAAAACTGGAAATGATAGAATATTTTTGAAAACGGTTCTGAGTTTGTCTCAAAAAACTGCACGTTTTTGGTAATTCAACCGTATCTCTATCTTAAATATTAACCGAGATACCCATCGAATTTGGACCACCCTGTATAGGAGCATTTCCTGTAAAAGATTTTTTTTCAGATTCGAAGAAAAAGAAGAAAGGTAAAAAATCGCAGAATCCCCCAAAAGATGATAATAAAGAAGTCCGATTGATGGAAGAAACAATTCCGGCCACTGTCACGATCAAACATGTTTCGGAAAATAATAATTCCGTACCGACAGTTACCATCACACTCAAAGGCTCCACTCCAGATCATGATAAGCTGTTGTTTACGTTGGTAAATGGCCATACAAAAAGTCAAGTAACGACCACAGTAGTTAACACGGACAACAAAAATAATCAGAATAAACCGTCGGCAAACAAACAACAACCAAAAGCAAATTCAAATCCAGAAGTTCAAAATCAAAAAAATTCCAAGAAGAAGAATAATAGAAATGCGTCGAGTGAATGCGGTGAAACGATTTCAAAACAAGTGACGGTGACCATAGCAGTTGATAAAAGCACTGTGAATAATGGCAATAATAATAAGGTCGTTCAAGATAAAAAGAAACAAGCTAAGTCAGTCGATAATCAAAAGTCATTAAATAAAGGAAAACCTACAAACAATGTTGCTAATAAGGATACAGAGAAGAAGAAGACAGCTGAAAAGCCTCCTCGTAACACTAGAGACGATATAAATATATCAATGTTGCGGCTACCGCCGGGCATAACGATTACAAAAATAGATGGTCCCCCGACGAATAAAAACTCTAAAACTTTGACAAATAACGTTAGTGTAAATAATCAGTCATCACAGAATTCAAATGTACCTGTTAGCAAATCTGGGGTTATAGTAGTCGATACCGAAAAATTAATCCAACAATCGTTAACCTCGAACGCGAATAAAAAGAATAAAAAGAAAAATAGAAAAGCGCAACAAGAAAGAAAAACAGATAACGCTTCTAATTTAACGCCTGCAGCCAATAACCAAGATGCTAATAATTCTGGTACGTCGATGGTGACTTTGAAAAACCCTATTTTCCAAACGTTGCAAACTGCGCTGAAGCATAAAGTTGCCGAACGCTTCGATCTACCCATATTTCCAAGTCATCAACAGGCTTCTATTATAAAAAACGAAAATGGAATGGTTACAATTCGTAGTCCACGACTGCAACAATCTACCGAAAACGGAATGCCAATATCTAGTTTATTATCCGATTTAAAACCAGTTATAGGGCCCGAAGTATCAACTCCGTATATGTCTTGTCACAGTAGCTTCTCTGACGGTAGCAGAATTTCTCCTTTTAATGCCCAGGCGATTCTCTCCGGATTACCTGGAATTGAAATAACAAAGGTGGACAAAAATGCTGTTAAAAGTGATGTTGACAATAAAAAAGCTTCGCAAACTGCTGATGTATCCATCATACCAACCAACAATAACATAAATGGTTCAGAAAAGTTTAATTTTGACAAAGATGACTGGCCTTACGGTAAGTAACTTGAAGAATCTTAACCAAATGATTAAAAATTATTGCCAATGCTGCAAATTTACAGAATCATGAATTAAAATTAAATACGTGTTATATTTTGTTTGGCGTAAATATTTGTTTTCGTTTTGATTCGCGGATTTTAATTTTCTAACGATTTTTACCGGTTCGGTTTCGGTCGGGGTTCAATGATTTTTTAAATTTCTAATGGTGGGTAAAAATTATAATGAAACGTATACATTCACATGCTGGATAAGGATCAGAAAAAAAAAAATTCCGGATAAAAGTACCCCCCTGATTACTTGGGAAAGCCATATCACACCTATGAAATTTCATTCGGATTTGTATCTGTTCAGCGATTTTAAGTTGTAAGGTAACAGACGGACAAAAATAATTCGTAGTGTGGGTATCTTAAACCAGTGGTTCTTAACCTTTTAGTAGTCGCGGCCCCCTAAACATCCTAAAATATTTTTGCAGCCCCCTACTTTGTAGTAACAATGATTAATACGATGGTTCTAGCACAACTTCCGGACAATAACCCCCTGTTTAAAAACCTTCCCCCTGTAAGTACCCTCCCTGACTACCCCTTGTGCAAAAAAGCAGGGTGTAATTGTCCTCTTACGTTCTTCGATGTAATGAATACAACAGTCCCGTCTTTGCAAATCTAAAAGCATGTACAATTTAATTTTTTTAAATATTTGATTTAATAATTATTTATTTGTTCTCTTAATAATAAACAAAACAAAATAATTCTTACATATTGACAGGAAAATATATTACTTGAAAAAAATAATTAATTTCAATTTAATAATTCTTTGGAGATTCCTTCGTGTGATAGTATTGCTGCTCTTGATCCCTCCATAGTCATTTTTATTAATCTCACTAGCTTGTTTGGGATTCCTATTTCTTCTGCATCTGTGTATATTACATTTCGCTTTAGGCTATCAAAAGCTTGTTTAAAATCAATAAAAAGTATTTGTGTTTTAAATAATTTATATTAAATAGTATCTTGACAATTTTATTTTTCACTATTTGGAATTTTTTTAAAAGTGAACTTATGTAAAACGCCTTAGCATTAATTTAAAAAAGCGTGATAGATTTTATGTTTGAGTTATTTTGTTAATATAATAGTAAGTTGCTAGTTGGATCTACTATTTTGGATAAGAGTCGCTTAATTTTTTGTGTCAATCAATTTGCCCACCTTTTATTTTAGTACGTGGTAGAACTCACATTACTAATACAAAACGATAAAAATTTAAATAAAAGTAAAATGAGCAAAAAATTGTTTTTAAAAAGACTTCAATATTTTAAAAAGGTAAAACATCTTATAATTTTTTTTACGGCCTCTCTTAAAATCTCTCACAGCCCCCCAGGGGGCCGCCGGCCCCCGGTTAAGAATCGCTGTCTTAAACCATAACCAAAAATTTCATGAAACAATGTAAACAAGTTATCTGGGTTGTTTTATTTAGCAAGTTTGTTACAGTTTAGCTAAAAACTTCATAGAAAAGTTATTTTTGGTATTTAAAAGAATACTAAACGAGTTCCGACAAGTTTTTCAAGAGGCAAAATTAAATTTTGATTTGAATCGGTCATTGTTAAAAGGGGATATGCAACATTTTGGTCAAAATGGAGTTTTCAGTATTTTTCATATTTAGGTACGGAGATGAATAGTCAATGTGCTATACACGTATATGGAGTTATTGGGCTTTAAAATTGTTGTTCGTTGTTAAAAGGGGAGATGTAACACACATATAATATAATGTTATATTTGTTACACATCTCCTTTTAACAATGACCGATTCATTTGTATTTCTGTAAGATATTCAATTTCGCTGTGGAAACGAATTTGGTTAATAAGCAAAATTTTTTTTTAATGACACTGAAAACGGAGCAGCCCGTACGTGTACACTGGCCGAATACTACTCGAGAAATAATAAACAATAATTTTCTTGCCAGAATGAAGGGTTAAGAAGGTAACAAAGTCAAAATGTTCTATTTTGCTTTGAAGTAGTGTCCACAAGACCTAAAAGTTTTTCCAGTGTTTCGGTAGAAGTATTTTGTTGTCACAGAAATTTAGTAAGAATTGTTTTTCCATGTTAAACCAAAGACATCTTCAAAAATATTTCAGTAATTTGTTGTATTAATGCAATATAACATATATTGTTAAAAAGAAGTTGGTTTGTGTAAAACAATTGTCTTGGTAGCATAATCAATTTTGTGTGTTTATTTTAAGTTTTTGGTATTAATGAAACATATCACTTGACTCTTTATAATTTTGCTCTATCGAAACTGGAAATAGCATTTTTGTTTTAATGGTGTCTACTTTTTTGACCAGTGAATACTTCTTCAGAGTGAACTGCTAACGTGACACTCCAAATGAAAGCCGAGAAAGTCGACAATTTTTGGTCTGAATAAACTTTTGTTTTGCAGAAAGTGTCTTTACTCCTAAAGATATCTTGGAAGACGACATGGATGCAGAAGAACGTGAACTAGAAGCCTTCAAACGCTTTTGTCAACAGTCAGTACCTCCGAAAAGGAAGGAAAAAGTTGCTCATCTAAATGTGAAAGACATTATTCTTAAAAAGAAACAAGATGTAACTTACTCATAGATTGTTTTTTATACGTTATGTAAAACATGGCACGTACTTGGTATTAGTGAGAATTTTCGTTTAGTTTTGTGTAAATTTGCGTGTTGTGTAATTTGGAAGTTTTATTAATTAATTCTTTTGAATTTAAATGCATTGTAAGTTGTCGTATTGATTAGTATTTCGGTTTTGTTCATAATACATGTCGCTTTGAGTTCTCGTTTATGGTGGGACTTTAAAAGTGAGTAAAGAATGTGATACTTATTTTGCCACATGTATTTCCATGAGAACCTGTTTTTTAAATAAATAATAAGATGCATTATTACAATGTTTGGTTTCATTTTTAATTACATCTCTATTGCGCCCCAATGGTGGTGATTTAATTGCTATCAATGATTTTTAAACGGGTTTCGATAAGAAAAAAAAACTCAATTATTTCTACTATCTGGCGGTGGTAAGGACTAGGGATTCTGAGTCTCGACAATTTTTTAAGTCCCGGGACTCGAGACTTTTTTTATCAAAGTCCCGGGACTTCGAGACTTTTGCGAACTTTATTTACCCACTAGAAAATGGAGGTATAACCCTTCAAAAATGACGGAAGATTTCATAAATAGCAAGAAATATGATGCAATATTCATATAGTGAAAATGCAACAGCTATTTTCTCAGTAAAAAAACAATTATTACTATACACTATACAGTGACATTGTTTCTGAAAGCACAGACTAATACTTAAAATTGCTTCTTTGAACGTATCGTAATCGTGAATCGGTCGTGACAGTTGACTGAACGCGGCTAACTTATAATAATTTTTTTTTTTTTAAATTAAACTATATTCACGGATTTTGTTTTGAAGCATTTATTTTATGAATAAAGTATAGTATTATTATTATTATTATTATTATTATTTTTAATTTAGTCTTTAGTCTACAGTTAATAAAATATATATTTCCAAGTAAATACCTATTTTAAATAAAATTAACAATTTTCGCTTGTTTTATACATAACAGGCATAAGTAAAATATATTTTAACGTATAAACTTAACAATTCTCCTTAAACTTTAAAACATAAAAATATAAAAATATTTTTGCTAAACTCGTGGCAGTAAAATTTGTTTAAAAATTAGAAGTATAAAAAATAAATTTCAGTGTTCTGTAACATTGAAGTCTCGTCTCGAGTCTCGAACTAAATGTCCCGGGACTCGAGACTGATGTCCCGGGAAGGTCCTGGGACAGAATCCCTAGGGGGTAGGATTATTTTTTTTCAATGTGAACCGTTTATTGACCAACCCTTACATAACACAAACTTTTTATCTACAGCGTTTGGAGAACAAATACATTACTTTAGATTCTCCTTTTCAAAATTGTAAAAAAAGGAATTAGTTTGGCTGTGGGGTAGGATTATTTTTTTTTCAATGTGAACCGTTTATTGACCAACCCTTACATAACACAAACTTTTTATCTACAGCGTTTGGAGAACAAATGCATTACTTAAGATTCTCTTTTTCAAAATTGTAAAAAAAGGAATTAGTTTGGCTGTGGGGTAAGATTATTTTTTTTTCAATGTGAACCGTTTATTGACCAACCCTTACATAACTCAAAATTTTTATCTACAGCGTTTGGAGAACAAATGCATTACTTAAGATTCTCATTGTCAAAGTTGTAAAAAAGCAATTAGTTTGACTGTGGGTTGATTTTATATTTTTCCAAGGTCAAGCGTTTATTGACCAACCCTTACATAACAAAAACTTTTTATCTACAGCGTTTGGAGAACAAATGCATTACTTAAGATTCTCCTTTTCAAAATTGTAAAAAAGGAATTAGTTTGGCTGTGGGGTAGGATTTTTTTTTTTTCAATGTGAACCGTTTATTGACAAACCCTTACATAACACAAACTTTTTATCTACAGCGTTTGGAGAACAAATGCATTACTTAAGATTCTCATTGTCAAAGTTGTAAAAAAGCAATTAGTTTGACTGTAGGTTAAGTTTATATTTTTCCAAGGTCAAGCGTTTATTGACCAACCCTTACATAATACAAACTTTTTATCTACAGCGTTTGGAGAACAAATGCATTACTTAAGATTCTCCTTTTCAAAATTGTAAAAAAAGGAATTAGTTTGGCTGTGGGGTAGGATTATTTTTTTTTCAATGTGAACCGTTTATTGACCAACCCTTACATAACTCAAACTTTTTATCTACAGCGTTTGGAGAACAAATGCATTACTTAAGATTCTCATTGTCAAAGTTGTAAAAAAGCAATTAGTTTGACTGTGGGTTGAGTTTATATTTTTCCAAGGTCAAGCGTTTATTGACCAACCCTTACATAACACAAACTTTTTATCTACAGCGTTTGGAGAACAAATGCATTACTTAAGATTCTCCTTTTCTAAATTGTAAAAAAAGGAATTAGTTTGGCTGTGGGGTAGGATTATTTTTTTTTCAATGTGAACCGTTTATTGACCAACCCTTACATAACTCAAACTTTTTATCTACAGCGTTTGGAGAACAAATGCATTACTTAAGATTCTCATTGTCAAAGTTGTAAAAAAGCAATTAGTTTGACTGTGGGTTGAGTTTATATTTTTCCAAGGTCAAGCGTTTATTGACCAACCCTTACATAACTCAAACTTTTTATCTACAGCGTTTGGAGAACAAATGCATTACTTAAGATTCTCCTTTTCAAAATTGTAAAAAAAGGAATTAGTTTGGCTGTGGGGTAGGATTATTTTTTTTTCAATGTGAACCGTTTATTGACCAACCCTTACATAACTCAAACTTTTTATCTGCAGCGTTTGGAGAACAAATGCATTACTTAAGATTCTCATTGTCAAAGTTGTAAAAAAGCAATTAGTTTGACTGTGGGTTGAGTTTATTTTTTTCCAAGGTCAAGCGTTTATTGACCAACCCTTAGATAACACAAACTTTTTATTTACAGCGTTTGGAGAACAAATGCATTACTTAAGATTCTCCTTTTCAAAATTGTAAAAAAAGGAATTAGTTTGGCTGTGGGGTAGGATTATTTTTTTTTCAATGTGAACCGTTTTTTATTGACCAACCCTTACATAACTCAAACTTTTTATCTACAGCGTTTGGAGAACAAATGCATTACTTAAGATTCTCATTGTCAAAGTTGTAAAAAAGCAATTAGTTTGACTGTGGGTTGAGTTTATATTTTTCCAAGGTCAAGCGTTTAATGACCAACCCTTACATAACACAAACTTTTTATCTACAGCGTTTGGAGAACAAATGCATTACTTAAGATTCTCCTTTTCAAAATTGTAAAAAAAGGAATTGGTTTGGCTGTGGGGTAGGATTATTTTTTTTTCAATGTGAACCGTTTATTGACCAACCCTTACATAACTCAAACTTTTTATCTACAGCGTTTGGAGAACAAATGCATTACTTAAGATTCTCATTGTCAAAGTTGTAAAAAAGCAATTAGTTTGACTGTGGGTTGAGTTTATTTTTTTCCAAGGTCAAGCGTTTATTGACCAACCCTTACATAACACAAACTTTTTATCTACAGCGTTTGGAGAACAAATGCATTACTTAAGATTCTCCTTTTCAAAATTGTAAAAAAAGGAATTAGTTTGGCTGTGGGGTAGGATTATTTTTTTTTCAATGTGAACCGTTTTTTATTGACCAACCCTTACATAACTCAAACTTTTTATCTACAGCGTTTGGAGAACAAATGCATTACTTAAGATTCTCATTGTCAAAGTTGTAAAAAAGCAATTAGTTTGACTGTGGGTTGAGTTTATTTTTTTCCAAGGTCAAGCGTTTATTGACCAACCCTTACATAACTCAAACTTTTTATCTACAGCGTTTGGAGAACAAATGCATTACTTAAGATTCTCCTTTTCAAAATTGTAAAAAAAGGAATTAGTTTGGCTGTGGGGTAGGATTATTTTTTTTTCAATGTGAACCGTTTATTGACCAACCTTTACATAACTCAAACTTTTTATCTGCAGCGTTTGGAGAACAAATGCATTACTTAAGATTCTCATTGTCAAAGTTGTAAAAAAGCAATTAGTTTGACTGTGGGTTGAGTTTATTTTTTTTCAAGGTCAAGCGTTTATTGACCAACCCTTAGATAACACAAACTTTTTATTTACAGCGTTTGGAGAACAAATGCATTACTTAAGATTGTCATTGTCAAAGTTGTAAAAAAGAAATTAGTTTGGCTGTGGGGTAGGATTATTTTTTTTTCAATGTGAACCGTTTATTGACCAACCCTTACATAACACAATTTTTTAAGTCCTGGGACTCGAGACTTTTTTTTATCAAAGTCCCGGGAATTCCCGGGACTTCGAGACTTTTGCGAACTTTATTTACCCACTAGAAAATGGAGGTATAACCCTTCAAAAATGACGGAAGATTTCATAAATAGTAAGAAATATGATGCAATATTCATGTATTGAAAATGCAACAGCTATTTTCTCAGTAAAAAAACAATTATTACTATACACTATACAGTGACATTGTTTCTGAAAGCACAGACTAATACTTAAAATTGCTTCTTTGAACGTATCGTAATCGTGAATCGGTCGTGACAGTTGACAGAACGCGGCTAACTTATAATAATTATTTTTTTTTAAATTAAACTATATTCACGGATTTTGTTTTGAAGCATTTATTTTATGAATAAAGTATAGTATTATTATTTTTAATTTAGTCTTTAGTCTACAGTTAATAAAATATATATTTCCAAGTAAATACCTATTTTAAATAAAATTAACAATTTTCCCTTGTTTTATACATAACAGGCATAAGTAAAATATATTTTAACTTATAAACTTAACAATTCTCCTTAAACTTTAAAACATAAAAATATAAAAATATTTTTGCTAAACTCGTGGCAGTAAAATTTGTTTAAAAATTAGAAGTATAAAAAATAAATTTCAGTGTTCTGTAACATTGAAGTCTCGTCTCGAGTCTCGAACTAAATGTCCCGGGACTCGAGACTAATGTCCCGGGAAGGTCCTGGGACAGAATCCCTAGGGGGTAGGATTATTTTTTTTCAATGTGAACCGTTTATTGACCAACCCTTACATAACACAAACTTTTTATTTACAGCGTTTGGAGAACAAATGCATTACTTAAGATTCTCATTGTCAAAGTTGTAAAAAAGAAATTAGTTTGGCTGTGGGGTAGGATTATTTTTTTTTCAATGTGAACCGTTTATTGACCAACCCTTACATAACACAATTTTTTAAGTCCTGGGACTCGAGACTTTTTTTTATCAAAGTCCCGGGAATTCCCGGGACTTCGAGACTTTTGCGAACTTTATTTACCCACTAGAAAATGGAGGTATAACCTTTCAAAAATGACGGAAGATTTCATAAATAGTAAGAAATATGATGCAATATTCATGTATTGAAAATGCAACAGCTATTTTCTCAGTAAAAAAACAATTATTACTATACACTATACAGTGACATTGTTTCTGAAAGCACAGACTAATACTTAAAATTGCTTCTTTGAACGTATCGTAATCGTGAATCGGTCGTGACAGTTGACAGAACGCGGCTAACTTATAATAATTATTTTTTTTTAAATTAAACTATATTCACGGATTTTGTTTTGAAGCATTTATTTTATGAATAAAGTATAGTATTATTATTTTTAATTTAGTCTTTAGTCTACAGTTAATAAAATATATATTTCCAAGTAAATACCTATTTTAAATAAAATTAACAATTTTCCCTTGTTTTATACATAACAGGCATAAGTAAAATATATTTTAACTTATAAACTTAACAATTCTCCTTAAACTTTAAAACATAAAAATATAAAAATATTTTTGCTAAACTCGTGGCAGTAAAATTTGTTTAAAAATTAGAAGTATAAAAAATAAATTTCAGTGTTCTGTAACATTGAAGTCTCGTCTCGAGTCTCGAACTAAATGTCCCGGGACTCGAGACTAATGTCCCGGGAAGGTCCTGGGACAGAATCCCTAGGGGGTAGGATTATTTTTTTTCAATGTGAACCGTTTATTGACCAACCCTTACATAACACAAACTTTTTATCTACAGCGTTTGGAGAACAAATACATTACTTAAGATTCTCCTTTTCAAAATTGTAAAAAAAGGAATTAGTTTGGCTGTGGGGTAGGATTATTTTTTTTTCAATGTGAACCGTTTATTGACCAACCCTTACATAACACAAACTTTTTATCTACAGCGTTTGGAGAACAAATGCATTACTTAAGATTCTCTTTTTCAAAATTGTAAAAAAAGGAATTAGTTTGGCTGTGGGGTAAGATTATTTTTTTTTCAATGTGAACCGTTTATTGACCAACTCTTACATAACTCAAAATTTTTATCTACAGCGTTTGGAGAACAAATGCATTACTTAAGATTCTCATTGTCAAAGTTGTAAAAAAGCAATTAGTTTGACTGTGGGTTGATTTTATATTTTTCCAAGGTCAAGCGTTTATTGACCAACCCTTACATAACTCAAACTTTTTATCTACAGCGTTTGGAGAACAAATGCATTACTTAAGATTCTCCTTTTCAAAATTGTAAAAAAGGAATTAGTTTGGCTGTGGGGTAGGATTTTTTTTTTCAATGTGAACCGTTTATTGACCAACCCTTACATAACTCAAACTTTTTATCTACAGCGTTTGGAGAACAAATGCATTACTTAAGATTCTCATTGTCAAAGTTGTAAAAAAGCAATTAGTTTGACTGTGGGTTGAGTTTATATTTTTCCAAGGTCAAGCGTTTATTGACCAACCCTTACATAACACAAACTTTTTATCTACAGCGTTTGGAGAACAAATGCATTACTTAAGATTCTCCTTTTCAAAATTGTAAAAAAAGGAATTAGTTTGGCTGTGGGGTAGGATTATTTTTTTTTCAATGTGAACCGTTTATTGACCAACCCTTACATAACTCAAACTTTTTATCTACAGCGTTTGGAGAACAAATGCATTACTTAAGATTCTCATTGTCAAAGTTGTAAAAAAGCAATTAGTTTGACTGTGGGTTGAGTTTATATTTTTCCAAGGTCAAGCGTTTATTGACCAACCCTTAGATAACACAAACTTTTTATTTACAGCGTTTGGAGAACAAATGCATTACTTAAGAATCTCATTGTCAAAATTGAAAAAAAGGAATTAGTTTGGCTGTGGGGTAGGATTATTATTTTTTCAATGTGAACCGTTTATTGACCAACCCTTACATAACTCAAACTTTTTATCTACAGCGTTTGGAGAACAAATGCATTACTTAAGATTCTCATTGTCAAAGTTGTAAAAAAGCAATTAGTTTGACTGTGGGTTGAGTTTATATTTTTCCAAGGTCAAGCGTTTATTGACCAACCCTTACATAACACAAACTTTTTATCTACAGCGTTTGGAGAACAAATGCATTACTTAAGATTCTCCTTTTCAAAATTGTAAAAAAAGGAATTAGTTTGGCTGTGGGGTAGGATTTTTTTTTTTCAATGTGAACCGTTTATTGACCAACCTTTACATAACTCAAACTTTTTATCTACAGCGTTTGGAGAACAAATGCATTACTTAAGATTCTCATTGTCAAAGTTGTAAAAAAGCAATTAGTTTGACTGTGGGTTGAGATTATTTTTTCCAAGGTCAAGCGTTTATTGACCAACCCTTACATAACACAAACTTTTTATCTACAGCGTTTGGAGAACAAATGCATTACTTAAGATTCTCCTTTTTAAAATTGTAAAAAAAGGAATTAGTTTGGCTGTGGGGTAGGATTATTTTTTTTTCAATGTGAACCGTTTATTGACCAACCCTTACATAACTCAAACTTTTTATCTACAGCGTTTGGAGAACAAATGCATTACTTAAGATTCTCATTGTCAAAGTTGTAAAAAAGCAATTAGTTTGACTGTGGGTTGAGTTTATATTTTTCCAAGGTCAAGCGTTTATTGACCAACCCTTACATAACACAAACTTTTTATCTACAGCGTTTGGAGAACAAATGCATTACTTAAGATTCTCCTTTTCAAAATTGTAAAAAAAGGAATTAGTTTGGCTGTGGGGTAGGATTTTTTTTTTTTCAATGTGAACCGTTTATTGACCAACCCTTACATAACTCAAACTTTTTATGTACAGCGTTTGGAGAACAAATGCATTACTTAAGATTCTCATTGTCAAAGTTGTAAAAAAGCAATTAGTTTGACTGTGGGTTGAGTTTATATTTTTCCAAGGTCAAGCGTTTATTGACCAACCCTTACATAACACAAACTTTTTATCTACAGCGTTTGGAGAACAAATGCATTACTTAAGATTCTCCTTTTCAAAATTGTAAAAAAAGGAATTAGTTTGGCTGTGGGGTAGGATTATTTTTTTTTCAATGTGAACCGTTTATTGACCAACCCTTACATAACTCAAACTTTTTATCTACAGCGTTTGGAGAACAAATGCATTACTTAAGATTCTCATTGTCAAAGTTGTAAAAAAGCAATTAGTTTGACTGTGGGTTGAGTTTATATTTTTCCAAGGTCAAGCGTTTATTGACCAACCCTTAGATAACACAAACTTTTTATTTACAGCATTTGGAGAACAAATGCATTACTTAAGAATCTCATTGTCAAAATTGAAAAAAAGGAATTAGTTTGGCTGTGGGGTAGGATTATTTTTTTTTCAATGTGTACCGTTTATTGACCAACCCTTACATAACACAAACTTTTTATTTACAGTGTTTGGAGAACAAATGCATTACTTAAGATTCTCATTGTCAAAGTTGTAAAAAAGCAATTAGTTTGACTGTGGGTTGAGATTATTTTTTTCCAAGGTCAAGCGTTTATTGACCAACCCTTACATAACACAAAATTTTTATTTCCCGGGACAATCCCTAGTAAGGACCTCTCATTGAATTGCTAATGAAATATTTTGTATTTTTATTTACAAAATCTAAATGTTTTTTTTTTTTCAAAATTAGGTGGATTTACAGTTACATCTCACACATTTTTGATTTACATTTTTACCGTGATTACCAAGCCTGAATCAAATTTGAAGGCGACCAATGGTACCTCGCTTATTACTAGACATAGGTCTATATCTGATAAAATTGCTAATTTTCATGCTGGCTAGCAATATAAAAACAGATTTTAGACATTTGCAAACGTTTTCAGAAAAAACTTAAGAACTCTGAAATAATAATGAAGTCTTTTGGCTACAACTTTTTTAATTATATCATTTGTTTAATTCCGTTCAAACTTGTCGATGGCATCTTTTGTCTGTATTAAATCGTCATGAATTTTTGCCAAAGTCATTTGGTTTTGTTATGTCAACATTAACTTTCTTTTCTGTAGTGGGTGGCATAATAGATTATCACATAGTTGGCTAGGGCTAAAACATTCTGATTTCAAAATAAATGTTTTAATAACAATTGTTAACAGTAATGAAAAAAGATATTGTTAAAAAATATTTTGATGTTTATATACTCTTGGAGAGAAACAAAAATTACTTTGAGAAAGTATTGTCCAATTTATAACCTTTTTACTTATTAATAAAAAAAATTTTTTCCTAAAGAATTTTTAATCAGCCTGAAATTCGGGAAGTCTGCTAAATTGAAACCTATGGGCTATCGAACAATAAGCGAGATCCCAATGGTCACCTTAGACTTTAAATCACTACACATCTGTCCAAGACCCAATATGAAATTTTCTTGTAGATGCTGCGCCTCTTAAGTAAAAACTGGTAGAAAACGTGATGGTTAACTTTTATGTGTGTGAGCAAATTTAGCAAGTACAAAGTGGTAACGAAGAAGGTATGTGGTATGTAATTTTATCTTTTTTTACACATTTTACTTCTAAAATATAGCAGTTATTGTATCATGGTTATAGAAAGTGTTAGTAAAATTCTTAGGGCTGCAAAGTTTGGAAATCAGATTTAGATGTAAAATTTAACACTTCTTGCCCATTTTTTATTTCATTTGGTAAAAGAAGGCATCGTTTCATAAGCTTGTCTTTCAAATCAATTGCAGATATTAGGACACTTTTTTGAGTAGATTTGAAATTTGTTCATAAATTTTACATATCCTCATTTGTTTTTGTTATTTTAACATCAACTTTCTTATTTTAAATACGGGTTGTAGTTGGCTGTGACACCATTAAAGTTATTTTTTTTCTCGTAACTATCATTTGACATTTAATCAGTTTTTTGTTTTTATTTTCATAGATAGCTTGATAAGTGATGGGTAAAATACGATTTTTCTTTATTTTGTGACTATTTATACAAATAGATATAGCAAGTAATACCTCATTTAAGAGAAAAAAAAGCACATTTAACTATTTCATAGCCAACTTTGGCACCTATAAGAAAAAACGAAATTAAGGGCAATATCTCGAAAATTGTAGGTGTTGAAAAAAATCTAAAATAATGGTTACATTCTCCATTAAAAAGTATCTTCAGAAAGTACAAATGAAATTGTTCTAATGGTTAAGACAAAAAAGTTATGAGAGAAAATAGAAATTTGACATTGCATATTTTTTGCTTAAACATTTGAAGCACGAGAAATTTTGTACTTTTAAAAATTGATTGTGGCTCCTCTCACTTGGGAATAATTTATTAATGTAAACAAACCTGTGTATCTCTTATAATAAGCGAGATCCCCATGCTGGAAATCTACATTAAATGTTGATCAAAACACAAAAGATAAAGACAAAGAATTTATTATTAAAAATATCAGTCCATTTAAAAATATCTTACAGAGAATTTAATATCAAAATTTTTTAAATATAGCACATTGGAAAATTCTTCCAAAATTTATCAACTAAATGGCATTAGTTTTGCGTTTGGGTTGTGCAAAAAAGTGTTACGATTAACTAAAATTTCGTTTGACATTTGCCAGAAATAATTTACACCATTTTACACACCCCTTAAAAACGTTTGTTAGTAACATTAAGATTAAATAAGTACACATTGCATTAAGGAATCATCACAGTTAGGTTGAAAAGCTCTAATTTACGTTAAGGGTTTCTTAACGCATTCATAACATAATTTTCTATTTAACGAGATGTCTTATACATTTTATAATACAACAGTTATGAACGTATTAAGAAATATTAAATATGATAACCTAGGATCACAGTCAATATTATAATACACCTAAACAAATTTTATTAACATAAAAACCAAGACATACACCTGCAATTGTTTAGCAGAAATGAAAAAACAAAATGAATTGCGCTTTTCATTTTTTACCAACGATACAATTTAATAAACTATAATAAAGCAATACTAGTAAATTATTGTATAATAGCCTTTAAACAAAGTACCAACCTAAATGTTCACGGGTTTTTAGAAGACAATAATTGCTCGGTTAATGTAGCCCGTAGTGTTTGAAAAAACAAAAGAATTAAATAGCGCAAATGAGGGTCAATTCTTTCTTGCCTAAATAAACAAATGCTTTTGCCTGAGATTTAAATTGTTTATGACTAGATGTCACTTTGGCTTCTAATACTGTAATCATTAAACAAAAAGTTTCGATCATTACAACCCGTGAAATTTGTTGGCATTTTTTGAGTATTATTGATCTGATTTTAACATAAATTATATTCATAGACATCTGTGGTAACAATTATCACAAAATAAATATAAAGGCAATGTGTAATACCGGTGATGTGTGTGGAACTGAAAGTTTTGAAAAAAATTAACTAAAAACAATACTGTCCGAGATCGTACATGTAGTTTAAATTTATTTTAAATACGAGACACTACAATTACTTCTGCTTCGGGCCCGAGAAGATTGACGAGCCTTTCCGCTTCATCTGGAGGTAAATGGGATATATTTTTGTCGTCGATCATCAATATCTTATCACCTGTGTACAGCTTTTTGTAGGAGTTTCCTTCTTTATCGACTTCGTCGATAAAAACTCCCTAATACAAAATATTTTAATTAAAACTACAAATTTATGATAACAAAAAAGCAATATTAAACATACTGTAGAGATAACATAGTTTTCGCTGCTTTAATTTGCACCATTTTAAAAAAAGATAACTTTAATATACAGGGATGCGCAAAAGTATGGGACAAATATCTAGAATACCATTGCAGATATAACAATGAAATTTTGTATCTACGCGCTATGGTATTTTTCAAATTCGATGAAATTATTAAGGTTGTAATACGACTTCCGGTTCAACCGGAAACGGACTCAAACTTTGAAATTGTAAATAGAACACCCTGTATATTTTAACATTTTTGAAATCCTCTTAAAACTTACTTTAAAAAACGTAAAAGGTTATACGGGTCTAAAGTCAACCGTTTTCGTAACATTTACACTTTTATGAAAATTTTGAGCGATACAGCACTTTCATTTTTTTCAAACATTCAAGTTATTTAAAAAGGCAGTAGAATTTCGTTTGAAAATTAGATTGACAATAAATTAATTAACACTTCGCGCTAGCTACATTCAAAAAGTATTATACAGGGCGTTTTTTACGCTTGGTCAAACTCGTGAAACTTTAAACATAGCTAACTCAATTTCCTTAAATACAACACCCTATATGTTTTTACAGTCTTGTAGAAAACTTTTTTGTCTTTCAAAAACATTAACCATGTTTTATACTTGAAACCGATACTTTTCGAGATATCGCGATTTTATTGTAAATTATTAGGCAACGTAATTTTTTGAGTAGGCTATGAAAATTGACAGCGGTAATTTTGAAACAATTGAAAGATAAAAACAAGAAAGTTGTAATATTATCTTTTTCTCACTTATTTTCGACATTTTTTATAATGTATATGCTAGGACCTTATCGCCTAGTAAACAACACACAAAAGTAGACCAAATTTGCCTTGGTTTTGTTTCTCATGTAATGACATGTCGACTTTGGTTTTGCCCAGTTATTGTACCACATGAGTTTTGTATGGTTTTACACTTTGTTTTTTTTTCACAGTCTACTTTTTGCTTTTATGTTTATCTTTAAGAAAAATTAAAAAACCTTTGCAACTTTTCTATAATTGAAAATGAGTACATCAACCTTCATATATTTATATTTGTAATGAGAAAAAAAAAGGAATCCAAATGGGTCCTGGCCGACAATAGTTTCCCTTTAAAAAAATATATGTTTGTGTTGTAACTTAGTAACGGTAAGCACGAAATTTTAAAAAAATACTTGACAAACCGGAAAGACGAAATATTTTTGAAAACTTTTTTAAGTTTGTCTCAAAAAATTGCATGTGTTTGATAATTTAATCGATTCTCTATCTTGAATATTAAGCAAGATACCTATGTAATCTCATTGAGTTTGGTCGACCCTGGCACTTTTCAAAAATGTTAAATATCTCGCTTAAACGAAAAGATAGAAAAAAACTTTAGACATTTTTGGCATGGTTTTTTGTCCTTAATAAGATAGCGTTATTAATTTTTTTTTACTCATACAAATGTTGATATATGTATTACCCCTAACTTTCTTATTTTAAATGGAAACCATAAGCAAATTATATATTTTTGAAAAGCACAAAAAGTAAGCTTTCGATTTATGTCAAAGCCAACTATGGTTGCCATTTAAAATAAGAAAGTTATTTGTAATATATCGCTACTTATATGAGTAAAAAAAATTTGAACATCGCTATCTTATTAAGGACAAAAAACCATGCAAAAAATGTCTTTAAAGTTTTCCTCTACCTTTTCGTTTAAGCGAGATGTTTAAAATTTTTGAAAATTGCCAAAAATCGGTTTTTGGCTATATTTCGAAAATTAAAAGAGATATCACAAATCTTTTTACGGCAATGAATTCCTCTCAAAAAAAGAAATCGAGACTACGTACTTAGTTTTTTTCTATCTCTGATAATAACCGAGATACCCTGTATGGGCATCGAAAATAGACCACCCTGTACAGAAATTGAAAAATAAAATAAATATATGGGCATAGTTAAAAATTTGAATAGGTTTAATTGCGCACTAACAAATTGAAAGGTGTTAATGAGTAATATTTTCCAAAATAGGTGACGCCAGTAAGTTTAAACCGTTTTACTTAAATTTTAATTCACTTTTAACATTAGCCTGTATAATTTAATTGTACAGTAAATTTAATGTGATTTTATAACACTTCTTTTACAGTAAGGGTTGCTACTGGGTCTTTGAAACATATTTAAAAAATTTAAATGGTCCCTGAACATTGATTATGCAATAGTAAACTTACATGTTCGTTGCACGTAATGGTAAATCCTAAAACGTAACAGCAAGGTGTCACAGCCACTTCGATTATCCTACGATTTCGGTGAGGTCCAAACACCCAGTTGAAGCCCGTTGGTCTTGATTGTTCACCGTCATCACCATCTTCATCATCCCAGTCTTCTTGTGAGCTAGTGGAAGGGTGCCCCTGGTTTTGTGACATACTAGCCGTTGGTGGTTTCTCGGTTCTTACAACTTCTGATAATACGTTCACGGTTCTCTCAATCGATTCTTTTAGTGTGGACATTTGCAAGTGAGCGATGAAAAAATCCAAGTTGGTATATTCTTCATGAGCGACTGCGTACTTTTGCGTTTGCGGATCTCCTGTCATCAACATCTGTTTCACGATGTGTAACCTGTGTGTCATTTGAATGTACTGTGGTTCGGTGATTATCGGAGGCCATGGGCCAAGCGAATCTTCTCGTATGTCTTCTTCGTGCGAATTGTTTGCATTTTCTGTTTGCACGTTATTCGAGGCCGAAGGCGATAATCTACCAGGTGTTGTCACGTCGTAGACCAGCTTGCGTAACATATACTTCTTTGCATCATCGAGCTGTTGCGTAGGAGGTACAAATATGAATAAAGGGCCTACTGATGTTGTTTCGTCAACATTTGCTGTACCACCTTCATTGAAATGTGCTGAGGTGGGTGAGTCAGGATTGCCGTTGATGATCGGATTATTATCTGCATCTAATATTCGATATGGGTGTTGCGGTTGCGGGGTTAAAATATTCACAGGCTGGTCTTGCGTGAAGATTTTTGGTTCATCTTTAAAATGCACGTCACGTTTGGGTTTTATGTCACTAATTTTTAAGTTTACGTTCATTGGTTGATTGTAAAAGTGCGCGTTTTTCGAATACATTTTTGCGATATCATAAGGTGGCGGGTTGGGGGGTAGTTTACGAATTGCCCCAATCGAAGGTTGTGTTGCCTCAGTTTGTGGTGATTGTCGTGTGTTTTCTTGATTTGATGTGTTTGGCACGGTCATATGAACAGTATTACTGTTATTATTGTCGTTACTAATACTGCCGGTACCACCTGTACTGTTGGGCGAATCGAAAGTACCTTTATTGTTATTGGACTCGGGCTGAATATTTCTATTTAGTTCGGTAGTTCTATATGCCGTGTATACTTGAAGCGAAGGTTCGTTTCTCGGAGATTTCCCAATAGTAGCCGGTTTTGAAGCGTAGATGTCGTGTTGAGTGTGTCTATTCTCATATACTCCAGTAGTGTTATCTGAATAATGTTGTTCTAGAACGTTTCTATTTTGGCTATCCTGTTCGTATACGTACGGTTGAAATGGCGTTTGTGTAGACGAACTATAGAACGTATGATCACCGTCTCTTGAAGTGCTCGGCACATTTTTCCAATCACCAGCACTTGCAATATACTCCACGTCATTTCTGCTAGTTGCCGGTACGGAATGGACATCCTCTTGCGCGTTGGGTCGCATCGGTGTAACCTTAGCTTCTTTTATTTGGACTCCAGACGCGTCCGCGTCGACGTTCATGTTGCCGTTGTGACCCTCCCGACTTTTTTTAAGAGCATTGGCCAGTGAACGCTGATATCGATGAAAATCTTTGGGATATGGTGTTGGAGAACGAGATAATCGCGGCGGGAGTTCCTTTACTGCGCTAGATTCTGAAAAGCATATGTGCCGATTCGGTGACGTTAAGCTATGAGTTGCTGACGTTTCTTTCGACTGCCCTGGATCGCCTTGTGGTAGGAAAACACACGTTAGGACGATCTCGTTGTTACTTCTTAATTCCTTCTGAAGCGAAATCTGAAAACACACCATAAATGATTGTGAATAGATTTTCAAAACTATTAACAAGAGTAAAATATTATTATTCACTAATGAATAGCTAGTTTACATATAATTAGTATAAGACAGTGGAATTTTTAAGGGTATTAATTGGTCCTCATCAGCGATTTTAACATCATTATCTAAAGAAAAGACAGAAGAAATGCTTAGGATGAGCAGAGCAGACATCAGAGCAGCCACAGGACTCGTCACAGGACACTGTGGGCTAAACAAACACTTCTACATAATAGGGCTCTCAGAGATCGATATATGGAGAGCATGTGGCGAAGAAGAAGAAGAAACTCTTCTTCACGTAATATGCCAGTGTGAAGGATTCACACCCTATCGGCGTAGACTTCTAGGGATGGAAAAAGCCAACCAAGAAGAGTTAAGAAAAACACCCTTAAAGAAAATCCTGAAGTTTTTGAAAAACACAGGACTTCTTTAAGGGGCTATCACCAGAGGGTACAATAGACCAATAGGTCGCAGTACAGGAACCCGAAAGGGGACCACCTCCGCGGAAAAAAAAAAATCATATAAAATATGACCCTAAAAACAAAAAAAAGCAATATAAGGGTGAAAGGCCAAACATTAGAAGACTTCACAGTGAGAATTGGATTACTCCAAGGGGATCCCCTTTCAACTTTACTATTCAACAACACTAGGAAAGATAATAAGAAGCAGCCGTCTGAACCAGAGAGGAGATATAATATACAAGAGCCATCAAATAGTGGGATATGCAGACGACATCGCCATTATAGCAAGAAATATAAAGGAATTAGAACACTTGACAAACAGATTGGTGAAGGAGGCCTTTAAGATTGAGTTGCAATTAAACCAGAAGGCAAAGTAATGTCTATTGGAGGAAGTCAGCAGAATGCAATCCTAGAAATAACTACGGCATTGGGAAAAATGAGGTTGGAAGAATTGGATGAGTTTGTCTATCTGGGGGCCAGAATAACGAAATGAGGCTGGACAAAGTGAATGAGTTTGTCTATCTGGGTGCCAGAACAACGAAAAACTCTGAGGAAGAAAAATAAATAGAGTCGAGATTAACAAAAGCAAATAAATGTGCCGGAGCCTTGAATCAACTACAAGGGCGAAACAGCTATCTAGAGATGCTAAATTCCGCCTAAACAAAACGGTATTGCGACCAACAGCACTATATGCCTGCGAAACCTGGATACTGAATAAGAAAACACAGGAGAGATTGCAGAGATGGGAGAGGAAAATACTTAGAAGAGTTTTGGAAGGAAGGAAAACATAACAAGGATATGAGAGACCAGCAATTGACTTAGTAATAAAATCGAAAAGATTACAGTGGCTGGGTCATATCGAAAGAATGGCAGATGGACGAACACCAAAAATGATAGCCTGGAAAACACCAAATTACAAGAAGAAAGGTCGACCGAGAAGACGGTTGAGAGAAGCGGTGCTATCAGACCTTAAAGAAAAGGGCATAAGATATTGGAAGACCAAAGTCAAATATAGAAAAGAGTGGAAGAAAACCACGGAACTGTGGGCCTAAACGACCTGTAAAAAAGCTCTTTATATATATATAAAACTTACCAAAGGTTGATTTTGATTTTCAGACAGCCAAAGTGCCCGTAACTGTCTCAAGTTGAATACAGAAATGGGCAAACACTGCAAGCTATTTCCTACTAAACCTAGTGATGTCAAATTTGTTAGGTGTCCTATTTCATGCGGTAATTCACTAAGTCGATTGTAATGGAAGTTTAGAGTGGTCAATTGGTTACAACTTCCTAGTTCTGTAAAACAACTACACTCGATAAAACTATTCCATTATAAGGTATGATAGGAACTTACCTATCGGAAGAGATCGTATGAAGTTGTGAGAAACGATAAGGTAATTTAATTTTCGCAACATTCCAAGCGAGTTCGGTAAAGTGTTCAAGGAATTTAACTGGATATCCAACTCTTGTAGCTTTTGAAGCAGGCCTATACTAGCAGGTAAAAAGTCTAATCGATTTTGGTCCAATTTTAATGTTTCAAGGTTCTTTAAATTTCCAAAAGCTTCCGGTATATTTTGTATCATATTATTGCTCAGCAATAACATGTTTAAACTTATACAGCAAGTAATCTCTCTCGGTATATCATACAAATCGTTGTGCGACAGATCGAGGTGCTCAAGTTTTTGAAGATTTTTAATGTTTTCACCGACACAGTTGAGGCAATTTCCGTTCATCCACAGTTCTGTTAGGTTCGTTAAGCTACCGATAACTTCTGGCCATTCTAAAAAGTCATTGTTACTCGCATCCAGTTTTTGTAACTTCGAAAGTCGCTTCATTGATTTTGGCAACGAGCTTAGGCAATTATCACGTATTTCTAAAACTACTAAATTGCACAATCTGCCAAAACTAGCTGGCAAATACTCGATATAAGTGTCGTTCAGACATAATTCAGTTAAATTGGCTAATGTAGTCAAACCCTCCGGTACTTTATCTAACACATTTGAGCTAACATCTAAAATTATTAAATTCTGACATCTATGGATTTCGTGAGGAATACCCGTGTGTTTTAAATCTGCAAAATTACAACACACACATACTGTAAAGTACTGATTTACCATAGATAAAATACTTACAGTTTCTGTTGAGATATAAGTACTGTAAGTTGATTAACCTAGAAACCAACTCAGGAATATGTCTTAGTTCGTTATCTGACAGGTCCAACGTTCGCAGTTCTTCACAATGAAAAAGCAGTCGTGGAAGTTCGGAAATCTATAAATCATGGCATTGTAACAGATTTATGTTGTGGAATAGGTTTTGTAAACGTTGGCTTAAGTCGTTTTTAAAGTGTGATCATACCTTGTTTCCATCAAGCTGTAGCTTTTCCAGAGTTCGTTCATATGTAAATACATTTGAAGGCACCTCATACAACTGAGACCTACTATAGTCTAGTTCTTTAATGTCAGCGTCATCGTCAGATCGACAAAATAAGCAAGAAAATAATCCCATTTCTCTGTTAAATATATCTAAAATTTAAAATACATTTAAAGGGATTCTACGACAATTTTTCTAACCTCACTTTTTGAAGCAGGAAAAAACCAAAAGTAATTCTAGTGATGAATGTAACCTCATCAGATAACTGAATTAGTCAATTTTAAATAAATTTTACTTTATATTTGTAGCAACTTTAGTACACTGTATGGCACATAGAAAGATTTTATTGAATAGGCCGGTTGATAATACAACACTAACAAACACTAACGCAAATTTACAAACAGAAAATGGCTGGTAGGTCATTCTAACTAAGAAGTGAACTACTCAAAAGGATTCCGACAAATAACGTTTTCATCGCAAATTTGTTGCAATTTTTAAAATCTAGCACAATTTTAAATGACTGGAATTAATTTAAATAAAAATTTTAACCAATTTCAAAAATCTTAATATAATAAACATTGTTGTCCTCATAAATATTCGAAAATTTTCCTTCAAAAAAATCAAAACGTTTGAAATAATCGTTTTATTGACGCATTTTTTGTAAAATCAACTACCTGATTTAGTCAATGTATGCTGTAATAAATTAAATAGGCGTTTTATTTGTAATATGGAAGTAAATGTTCAAAAAGAGTTATGCAATTTTGAAGAGCTGTTTTATTTATTGTTTATTTTAAAGTAAAAATTAACAGGGTACATTATTTTTTATCAACTTATATTTATTTGCACACTTATGCTAATTAGCTATAGTATACAGCTATAGTATACTTCAGAAATTCATATTTCTTAACAACTTATTCGTAACCATCAATATTTTAAATTTTAGGCAAGCTACAGATTAACTTGATACAATATACTTCATAAATTCATATTAGACACATAAAGACTGTATCATTTAATTGTTATTGGATTTTTACTGATACATGTGTTTCGACAGCTCTGATCCAAAACAAAATTTTTAATAACTTAATCATTACTAGATCTATTTTAATTTTTATTTCTTTTTCGTTTGAGTTAGTGCAGTGTACTTTATAAAATCATATTTAAGACATAAATATTCCATCGTTTCATTTTTATTGGATTTTTACTAGTAAATTGTGTTTTGACAGTTCTGGTCTAAAACAACATTTTTAATAATTTAATCGTTACCAGATATGGTTTGATTTTTATTTCCTTTTTCGATTAAGTTAGTGCAATATACTTTATAAATCCATATTTGAGACATAAATATTGCATTGTTTAATTTTTATTGGATTTTTAATAATAAATGTGTGTTGACAGTTTTGGTCCAAAACCAAATCGTTAGTAACTTAATCATAACCCAATTTATTTTACTTTTTATTGAAGTTTATGATTACCTTGGTACTGTATACTGCAGAAATTAATTTTGTTTGTCAAAGAACAATATTGTTCAGTTTTTATTGTAATTCATAATTACAGAACGCAACCCACTTAACACGTTGCGCCTACATAGGTATGCAGTGTGCTGAACAAAACACCTACTTTTGTAATTTTTAGACAGCCTGCGTAACTGTTATATCAAAGTAGTTGCATGTCTATGTAGGCGTTTTGTGTCGTGGTTGCTCATCAATAGGCGCAACGTTTAGTGGGTTGCATACTGTACATTACGCCTACATGGATATGCAATTAATTTAACGTTATTTCTACGCAGGTTGCCTGAAATACATAGGTTCCTTAAATTTGATCACAAAAACCTCGTTTAATTTTTCTGCAAGGCTGCCAAGATGAGTTATTGCGACTGACGTCATGTAACATGGAACAAATGAGCAAGTGAATTACCGCTAGAGATCTAAATAATTAAGCAAAATCTTTGAAACCGGTGATAAATTTGTTTAGTTTTATCGATATATTATAAGGTTTCCTAACACTACATTTAAAATACAAAATTTATGCATATATAATCGACATGCTAGAATATATTACAAAAGTTGGTGCAATAAGATTGTTACATAACAACAATTTTATACTGGTTTTCGTTGACATCTATTCAATTAGTACAAAATCTATGCTCGGCAGTTTACACTTTTGGCATATCTGATAAGTCCCTTACAATTTTACGAAGAACATCGCCACGTGTAGCGCTTCCGCCAATTTATACACACCCTGCATAACGTTATAGAAATAAATATAATTTGTAACTCTGAAATTATATTTGGGATCTTTAAAGCGTACATTTTAATAAATAGTACAAAATTACCTTTAGATGTTTTATTTTAATTATCATATCTGAAATAGGTACAAACAATTGTTTAATTATGTTAAAATAATATACTCTCAATTAATGTTATCCACATTCATCATAAATACAAATAATAGCTTACTAGTATTATAAAAGTAAATACATACAAGGAATTATTTAATTTTCAAAATCATATTCGTTGTTTCATATTGTTAAAGCAAACAGTTAAAGTAAAAGTAAAAATTTATTGACCCACTAATAGAACCAAATCATTTCTTGCAACAGTTTGAAAGGTTATATTTTTACTGCCACTGCAATTTTATTTTTTATATTATTGGTAACTATTGTACATTTGCAAATAAATATAATAATTTAAAATTTAATTTACAATTTAAATTTTTATACTTATTAAAACATTTTCCAATAATTTCACATTCATATAATATTCCACCAGTGTGTGCTTTTCTATAAACATTTAAACTTTTACTTTGATTAAAACTTTTTTCACAATTGTCACATTTAAATGTTTTTCCACCAGTGTTTATTTTTATGAGAATGTACACTACAGCGAACAAAACAGTTTTTACAAATGTCACATTTATATGATTTTTCACCAGTGTGTATTCTCATATGAACATTTAAATTACCACCGACGTTAAAACATTTTTGACAAACATCACATTTATATGGTTTTACACTAGTGTGTGTTTTCATATGAATATTTAAATTACTTCTGTGATTAAAACATTTCTGACAAACATCACATTTATATGATTTTTCACCAGTGTGTGTTCTCATATTGTTACATACGGCCTTTACATTACCGTAGTAACGGTTGAGAGGTACATTCGGGATCAGGGGGTTAAGCCATTAAGCACAACAAGTAACAGTTAAACAGATTTATTTAAACAAAGGTTTTACTTACATCAATAAAAACATAGTTATTTTCACTTGGTCGGAGCCCAAAGATACACCATGAATCGACATTAGATTCTGATTCTCCTGTGTATTTTTGGGCTGACAACTTTGACTAATAAAAAATGTCTGACAAACATCACATTTATATGATTTTTCACCAGTGTGTGTTCTCATATTGTTACATACGGCCTTTACATTACCGTAGTAACGGTTGAGAGGTACATTCGGGATCAGGGGGTTAAGCCATTAAGCACAACAAGTAACAGTTAAACAGATTTATTTAAACAAAGGTTTTACTTACATCAATAAAAACATAGTTATTTTCACTTGGTCGGAGACCAAAGATACACCATGAATCGACATTAGATTCTGATTCTCCTGTGTATTTTTGGGCTGACAACTTTGACTAATAAAAAATGTCTGACAAACATCACATTTATATGATTTTTAACCAGTGTGTGTTCTCATATGAACCTTTAAATGACTTCTTTGATTAAAACATTTCTGATAAACATCACATTTATATAATTTTTCACCAGTGTGTTATCATATGAAGCTTTAAATTACTTCTGTCATTAAAACATTTTTGACAAACATTACATTTATATGATTTTTCACCAGTGTGTGTTCTCATATGAACCTTTAAATGAATTCTTTGATTAAAACATTTCTGACAAACATCACATTTATATGATTTTTCACCAGTGTGTGTTCTCATATGAACATTTAAATTACTTCCGTCATTAAAACATTTTTGACAAACATCACATTTATATGATTTTTCACCAGTGTGTTTTCTCATATGAACATTTAAATTACTTCTGTCATTAAAACATTTTTGACAAACATCACATTTATATGATTTTTCACCAGTGTGTTTTCTCATATGACAATTTAAATTACTTCTTTGATTAAAACATTTCTGACAAACATCACATTTATATGGTTTTACACCAGTGTGTGTTCTCATATGAAGATCTAAATGACAGCTTTGATTAAAACATTTCTGACAAATATCACATTTATATGATTTTTCACCAGTGTGTGTTCTCATATGAACATTTAAATCATAACTTCGTTTAAAACATTTCTGACAAACATCACATTTATATGGTTTTACACTAGTGTGTGTTTTCAGGTGAACATTTAAATTACCACTAACATTAAAACATTTCTGACAAACATCACATTTATATGATTTTTCACCAGTGTGTGTTCTCATGTGAACATTTAAACTACTACTTAAAATAAAACATTTCTGACAAATTTCACATTTATATGATTTTTCACCAGTGTGTGTTCTCATATGATCATTTAAATTACTTCCGTCATTAAAACATTTTTGACAAACATCACATTTATATGATTTTTTATTAGTGTGAGTTTTCATATGCTTAGTTAGGCTTGATTTAAAGTTAAAATGTTTATCACAAATTGTACAAGTATATATTTTATCCATATTTTTGTTTTCCCCCATTCTCAGCTTCCTGTTCAAATCTTTAACTTCATGAAAATGTTTATTGTCACTTTTTGTCTCTATAATTTCACTTATTTGTGTCAAATCCAAATTGTACGTTGCTGTACCTGAGGTTGATGCAACTGACACGATATCGAGGTCATTAATTTCATTTTTAATTACAATTCTATGTTCTAGCATAGAATCTAATTTATCTAAGTATTTTCTTTTTTCACTTTCATCAATCATATCTGTTGCTTTATTATCTCTGTTCTCATTGTTATCAGCATCGGTAATAATTTTATTTGTAAAGTTCTGTAGATAGTCATTAGATTCTAACGGTTCTTCTTTTATTTCAATTTTTTCGATGTCATCTACACTTTTCAGTTCTGTTTTTAAAAATTCTTCTTTTAGTTGAATAATGTTACTACCGGAATTGTCATATTCGTGTTTTATTAAATTAATTTGTAAATTGCATTCTGTTAACTCCGACTTCATTGTTTTCTCTTCTTTTACACACACTTTTTGTTGTATTGTTCCTTCATATTTATAATAAACTATAGTATTCCAGGCTGGCTCCATTTCTTTGGCACAAAATTTACTTTGTCTTGTTAAAAATAACGTTTGTACGTTTAACAATTCGCCGTTTTTTTACTTATATTAGCCAAACACTAGAAATATTGATGGTTAGGTTTCGTCACAGAAAAAGAGGGCGTTGTAGTCGTTCACTCGCATGTAAATGGTTTGTATGAACTAAGGCGATTGATATAAACTAAAATTAACTAGAAATTATGGGATACATAAAGGTAACAAGAAATTTTCTTGTTATTTTTGTTATAAATGCCGTTTAACCTAAATAGAAAAAATCATATACCTACGGTGCTGTCAGGGGGCTAAAAAATTCGACCCCCGTTGGTTTTTTTATCAGAACGTTTTGAAAGCTTGAAATTTTGCAATTTAAAAAGTTTTTTATTGAAAGCTTGAATGATTTAGAAACTTTATTATTCTTTTTTCTCGTAAAACCTAGAGTTTTCGAGTAAAAAATAAAATAAGTAAACATGAACCATCAAATATTCCAATATAAAACGATTAATTTTGGTGGTTACCATGGTTTATTAATTGCAAAATTTTAACCCCCAAAAAGTTCTTATTAAAGAAACAAAAGGGGTCGCACTCTTCAGCCCCCTGTGAAGGTGGGAGATGATTGAAATATTACTATGGGAAACCTTTTAATAAGTATAAAACATCTGTCAAATGTCATTCTTCTACATTTATCCAAATTTGAGAAATAAAATAAAAACGTAATTTATCCGCTACCCTTTAGGGGGGTGTAACTCCGAAAGGAGACGTTTAAGGATATAATTTTATATGAAATACTTCCCTTGATTTTCGATAAAGAATCACCTCCCAAATTTCTTCGCAATATTTAAGAAACACCCTGTATATAATTTATTTCCTTTTTTACCCATAGGGTGTAAGGCTGGAGCTTTTCCGTACATCTAAAAATATTCCACGGTTCTTTTGGCCTGCCTTTTTTACCTGGCATTTTACTTTCCCATATACTTTTAACTCGTATTGAGCTACACAATCTTTGTAAGTGTCCCCACCACCCAAGTTGTCTTTGTTCTATGAATTCCTTCTATAGATTATATCTTTAATTCTTCTCTTATTTGGACATTTTTAATTCTATCTCTTTTGTTACTCCTTTCACCCTTCTTAAGTATTTCATCTCGGCTTCTCTAATTTTGCTCTTGTCTATTTTTGACAACACCTATGTTTCGCAGCAGGGTGGATAAAAACCATGATTTAAAAAAAAAAATCGATTTATTTGATTTAAATCAGATTTTTTTGATTTAAATCAGATATTTTTGATTTAAATCAAATGTACCATATTATCGAATTTAGTGACATATTCACATGCTATTTCTGTTTTGTGCTAATATATTTAATAATCAATATATTTAATTCATTGGTGAATTTTTGTCAAAATGAAAAATTAAATATAATGATTAAGAATTTTGAAAAAATCATTGCTAAATGGTGAGGTTTAATTAATTATATACAGGGTGAGTCATTAGTGCGGGATCGGTCGATTGTGGCTAAATGGCTTGAGATATGAAGTTGATTCAAATGCTATTTTATACAGTTTTTTCTAAACAACACAATACAAATATTTTCAAATATACAGGGTGAGTAACCTTTCTGGAACTAATAGCAACTTTTATATTTCAAATACAACACCCAATTTTTTTTTTATTATTTTTGATCGCCTTAATTTTAGCTTTGCATCAATATAAAATACTATAAGTTTTTATACGGCGTTATAAAAAAAAAATTATTTTCTAAATTATTCAATGTTTTAAGTCTTTATTTAAAAAAGTCTCCTGAAGTTATTTTGAAATACAGAGTTGTAATTTGGTATGGACATGCATTTCTCTGTTCGCTCGATATGAAAAAATTTGAATCACACATACAGGGCTACAGGGGTGTTTATAAATAGGTGGCAACTTCCATGATTTTCAAAAGCTCGTAACTCGATTTTTTCAAATGCAAACCCCTGTATTTTTTTATGTCATCGAATTTATCTTTAAAAGAGCTTCATCTTTTGTTAAGTATGTCCTCTACCCAAAACTCGTACTTTTCGAGATATTCGACATTTTTTTTCAAATCGTTATTGAAGCAATAGAGTGCCGTGGAAATTGAAAAAACTGACTGTTCACTACGCTAACGTCAAAAACTTGTCATTTATATTTTGAATTATTGCATTTCCACAATGAATATTACTTTACAAGAGCAAATTGATATGGTTTATTCACCATTTCGTGTATTTAATTACTAATAGTAATACAATTTTATTTTATTATAAATTAATATTATATTGTACTCATATAATCTGTTATTTAAATGAATGATAATTTTTTTTTAAAAAATCGCTTGATTTAAATCAATGATTTTTTAAAAAAATCACTTGATTTAAATCATGATTTAAATCGTGATTTAAATCAATTGATTTAAATCTGCTCAACCCTGTTTCGCAGCCATATGTGAGAATTGGTCTGTAGATTGATTTATATACTTTCATTTTTGTTTCTTTTGAGATTTATCTTCTGTTTAAGAGTCCTTACTTAATAATTTGTTATGAAGTACATTTTGGTGACACATTTTTCTTCGTGTTCACAAATAAAAACTTATTTCATTATTATCTTGGCGAAAAGTTTAACATGATTTTTTTCTGTAAAAAACAATGTTAATGCAAATATCATG
Organism: Elmis aenea; assembly: GCA_947652605.1. NCBI lineage: Eukaryota > Metazoa > Arthropoda > Insecta > Coleoptera > Elmidae > Elmis > Elmis aenea. The sequence continues at coordinate 26,652,920 of OX393584.1, forward strand.
CGTGACAAGGATATAATGAACTTCAGTCGTGCTTTTAAAATAAATGTTTGTTTTAGCGATTTTTTTATTATGTGCGTAAAATCTTCGGTTAAGCAAATATTAAATTGCATTAACACCTGCGATAATTAATTGCATGCATTTAAATTTTATTGAGACACGTGTGTGTTTTTTGTTTTTAAATAATATACGCATCCATAGCACATTACGTAAAATTAGTGAATAAAATTTAATTTTAAATAATTACGTAACTCGCAGGACACAATACAGGGTATCCCGGATTACATTTCCAGCATGGGGATCTCGCTTATTATAAGAGATCAGGTTTGTTTAAATTAGATGAATTATTTCCAAGTATGAGAGGAGCCACATTCGATTTTTAAAAGTACAAAATTCCCCTTGCTTCAGATGTTAAAACCAAAAATATGAAAATGTCGAATTTCTTTTTTCTCTTGTAACTTTTTTGTTTTAATCATTAGATCAATTTTATTAGTACTTTCTGAAGGTACTTTTTTTATGTAGAATGAAACTGTTATTCCAATTTTTTTTAATCACTTACCTTTTTTGAGATATTACCCCTAACTTAATTTTTTCTTGAGGGTCGCGAAGTTGGCTATGGAATAGTTAAATGTGTTTTATTTTTCTCTTTTTAACGGGATATTACCTGCTATATCTACTTTTATAAATAAGTCACAAAATCAAGAAAAATCGTATTATACTCATCACTTATTTAGTTATCTATGAAAATAAAAACAAAAAACAACTAATTAAATGTCAAATGACAGCATCAATTGTTTGAGGTATCAGTTATTACAATTTTATGGTATTGTTATGGTAATTCGATAGTCTTTGTAGTAATTTTGTTATAATTATGGCTACATTAAAAATAATGAAAAATTTGAAATGTTGAGATGCTACATTCTTTGCCATAAAAAAAACCGTTTAGAAGCTAAGGGAATATACTTAGAGCAATAACCCCACAGCCAAACTAATTCCTTTTTTACAATTTTGACAATAAGAAATCTTAAGTAATGCATTTGTTCTCCAAAAGCTGTAAATAAAAAGTTTGTGTTATGTAAGGGTTGGTCAATAAACAGTTCACATTAAAAAAAAAATAATCCCACACCACAGCCAAACTAATTCCTTTTTTACAATTTTGACAATGAGAATCTTAAGTAATGCATTTGTTCTCCAAACGCTGTAAATAAAAAGTTTGTGTTATGTAAGGGTTGGTCAATAAACGCTTGACCTTGGAAAAAAATAATCACAACCCACAGTCAAACTAATTGCTTTTTTACAACTTTGACAATGAGAATCTTAAGTAATGCATTTGTTCTCCAAACGCTGAAAATAAAAAATTTGTGTTATGTAAGGGTTGGTCAATAAACGGTACACATTGAAAAAAAAATAATCCTACCCCACAGCCAAACTAATTCCTTTTTTACAATTTTGACAATGAGAATCTTAAGTAATGCATTTGTTCTCCAAACGCTGTAAATAAAAAGTTTGTGTTATCTAAGGGTTGGTTAATAAACGCTTGACCTTGGAAAAATATAAACTCAACCCACAGTCAAACTAATTGCTTTTTTACAACTTTGACAATGAGAATCTTAAGTAATGCATTTGTTCTCCAAACGCTGTAGATAAAAAGTTTGAGTTATGTAAGGGTTGGTCAATAAAAAACGGTTCACATTGAAAAAAAAATAATCCTACCCCACAGCCAAACTAATTCCTTTTTTTACAATTTTGAAAAGGAGAATCTTAAGTAATGCATTTGTTCTCCAAACGCTGTAGATAAAAAGTTTGTGTTATGTTAGGGTTGGTCAATAAACGCTTGACCTTGGAAAAAAATAAACTCAACCGACAGTCAAACTAATTGCTTTTTTACAACTTTGACAATGAGAATCTTAAGTAATGCATTTGTTCTCCAAACGCTGTAGATAAAAAGTTTGAGTTATGTAAGGGTTGGTCAATAAACGGTTCACATTGAAAAAAAAATAATCCTACCCCACAGCCAAACAAATTCCTTTTTTTACAATTTTGAAAAGGAGAATCTTAAGTAATGCATTTGTTCTCCAAACGCTGTAGATAAAAAGTTTGTGTTATGTAAGGGTTGGTCAATAAACGCTTGACCTTGGAAAAATATAAACCCAAACCACAGTCAAACTAATTGCTTTTTTACAACTTTGACAATGAGAATCTTAAGTATAGCATTTGTTCTCCAAACGCTGTAGATAAAAAGTTTGAGTTATGTAAGGGTTGGTCAATAAACGGTTCACATTGAAAAAAAAAATCCTACCCCACAGCCAAACTAATTCCTTTTTTTACAATTTTGAAAAGGAGAATCTTAAGTAATGCATTTGTTCTCCAAACGCTGTAGATAAAAAGTTTGTGTTATGTAAGGGTTGGTCAATAAACGGTTCACATTGAAAAAAAAAAAATCCTACCCCACAGCCAAACTAATTCCTGTTTTTACAATTTTGAAAAGGAGAATCTTAAGTAATGCATTTGTTCTCCAAACGCTGTAGATAAAAAGTTTGTGTTATGTAAGGGTTGGTCAATAAACGCTTGACCTTGGAAAAAATTAACTCAACCCACAGTCAAACTAATTGCTTTTTTACAACTTTGACAATGAGAATCTTAAGTAATGCATTTGTTCTCCAAACGCTGTAGATAAAAAGTTTGAGTTATGTAAGGGTTGGTCAATAAACGGTTCACATTGAAAAAAAAAAAATCCTACCCCACAGCCAAACAAATTCCTTTTTTTACAATTTTAAAAAGGAGAATCTTAAGTAATGCATTTGTTCTCCAAACGCTGTAGATAAAAAGTTTGTGTTATGTAAGGGTTGGTCAATAAACGGTTCACATTGAAAAAAAAAAAATCCTACCCCCTAGGCATTCTGTCCCGGGACATTCCCGGGACTTTCTTAGTCTCGAGTCCCGGGACATTTAGTTCGAGACTCGAGACGAGACTTCAATGTTACAGAACACTGAAATTTATTTTTTATACTTCTAATTTTTAAACAAATTTTACTGCCACGAGTTTAGCAAAAATATTTTTATATTTTTATGTTTTAAAGTTTAAGGAGAATTGTTAAGTTTATAAGTTAAAATATATTTTACTTATGCCTGTTATGTATAAAACAAGGGAAAATTGTTAATTTTATTTAAAATAGGTATTTACTTGGAAATATATATTTTATTAACTGTAGACTAAAGACTAAATTAAAAATAATAATAATAATAATAATACTATACTTTATTCATAAAATAAATGCTTCAAAACAAAATCCGTGAATATAGTTTAATTTAAAAAAAAAATTATTATAAGTTAGCCGCGTTCTGTCAACTGTCACGACCGATTTACGATTACGATACGTTCAAAGAAGCAATTTTAAGTATTAGTCTGTGCTTTCAGAAACAATGTCACTGTATAGTGTATAGTAATAATTGTTTTTTTACTGAGAAAATAGCTGTTGCATTTTCACTATATGAATATTGCATCATATTTCTTGCTATTTATGAAATCTTCCGTCATTTTTGAAGGGTTATACCTCCATTTTCTAGTGGGTAAATAAAGTTCGCAAAAGTCTCGAAGTCCCGGGAATTCCCGGGACTTTGATAAAAAAAGTCTCGAGTCCCGGGACTTAAAAAATTGTCGAGACTCAGAATCCCTACTTAGAGCTATATCCCGAGAGAAGGCAACTAAGTGTGCGTAATTACAGAAATTTGGAAATAAATTTAAAAGAATATGGTTTCTTCGAGAAATAAACCAAAAATCCAAAACAAATCAATGAAGAATTCGAATTATTGTTTTTACACAGTTTGTATGGCAAAGAATGTAGCGTCTCAACATGTCAAATTTTTTATCAGTTGTAAATGTACTCATATTTATATGATAACAAATTGGTTACATTTGTTACAAAGACTATTTAACTACGCAACAATACTGTAGAATTCAAATAAATGATTCCGCAAACAATTGATGCTGTGGTGTAGGATTATTTTTTTTTCAATGTGTACCGTTTATTGACCAACCCTTACATAACACAAATTTTTTATTTTCAGCGTTTGGAGAACAAATGCATTACTTAAGATTTCTTATTGTCAAAATTGTAAAAAAGGAATTAGTTTGGCTGTGGGGTTATTGCTCTAAGTATATTCCCTTAGCTTCTAAACGGTTTTTTTTATAGCAAAGAATGTAGCATCTCAACATTTCAAATTTTTCATTATTTTTAATGTAGCCATAATTATAACAAAATTACTACAAAGACTATCGAATTACCATAACAATACCATAAAATTCTAATAACTGATACCTCAAACAATTGATGCTGTCATTTGACATTTAATTCGTTGTTTTTTGTTTTTAATTTCATAGATGACTTGATAGGTGATAAGTAAAATACGATTTTTCTTGATTTTGTGACTTGTTTATAAAAACAGATATAGCAAGCAATAACTCATTTGAAAGAGAAAAAAAGCACATTTCATTATTCCAGAGTCAACTTCGCGGCCTATAAGAAAAAATTAAATTAGGGGTAATATTTCGAAAATGGTAGGTGTTAAAAAAAATCTAAAATAACAGTTACATTCTACATAAAAAAGTACCCGAAGAAAGTACTAATAAAATTGTTCTAATGATTAAGACAAAAAAGTTATGAGAGAAAAAAGAAATTCGACATGTTCTTATTTCTTGCTATAACATCTGAAGTACTAGGAATTTTGTTCTTTTAAAAATTGATTGTGGCTCCTTTCATACCTAGGAATAATTCAACTAGTTTAAGCAAACCTGTATCTCTTCCGTTTACGAGATCCTCATTCTGGAAATGTAATCTGGTACACCCTGTATATTATCGCTGCCAATAAAAATAATAAATTGTTTTCTTTAACCTTTAATACCTTGTACTAACTAATGTATCTAAACTTAAAGGTTTAGTAAAAATTTTTAAAATATTTTCCAAACGTCAAATAGATCATTATTGCGTTTATTTTTTAATTTTAGATAATTTTTTAAACTGTGTAAATAGTTTTCTAATCATGATGAAATGTATGTGCAATTACAAAACAATGTTGCCGGAAATATAGACCGGATGAGACGAGCAACATGTGGAAGGTCAAATTTCGAAGAATCCGCAAAATTATTTGAAAATTTTACGGAACAATATGACACTAAACTGTTTGCACGAACTTAAGCAAAAAAAAACAAGCATTATTAAACAAGGCCAACAATGTTGCAACCTGAGGCAAGGTTGAAAATTTGCAGTTCATCATAGACAGCTGTGATAAACAACGCCATACGAATTACAAGAAACTATGGTTGTCGCAAAAAAATATATTTCGAAATATTTACAGATCTAAAGAGCGTACAGATAGAACAAAATTATAAATAGGCATTTGTTTAAAGTCACAGCCAACTATGCTTTCCATTTAAAAATATGCAAGTTTGGTCTGTATCTCGGTAATCTTAAATTTAATACTCTATGTAAAATTATTAAAAAATTACCCCTTCTCAATTTTGTTTTCTATTTAGTTTTTTTAAAAAGTTTATTTATGACACCTAGAAGAAAACTTAAATATCTGAAAGCAAGTATTAACGAAAAATGGAATGAAAATTAACAAAAATAAAACTTAAATCATAGTAGTATCAAACGAAAAAGACGTAATAAAAATTAGAGTGGATGGAGAAAACTAATAGAACAAGCTAGCAGCTTTCAATACTTTTGCATTATGTTAGATGAAACAGGAAAACAAGATATTGAACTGAATAATAGAATACAAAAGGTAATAGAGTATATTATGCACTGAGTAAAGGACTCATAAAGAAAAGACAAATCTCAAAAGAAACAAAAATTAAAGTAAACCATGGGTGTTATAAAAAAAACACGAGTAAAATTGGAGCGTCCGAGATGAAATACTTAAGAAGGGTTGAAAGGAGTAACAAAAAAAGATAGAATTAAAAATGTCCGAATAAGTGAATAAAGATAGAATCCATAGAGCAATCCATAGAACAAATACAACTTGGTGGTGGGGACACTTACAAAGATTGGACAGCTCAATACCAGTTAAAAGAATATGGGAAAGTAAAATGCCAGGTAAAAAAAAGAGGTAGACCAAATGAAACGTGGAACAATGTAGTTGGAAAAATCCTAAAGGAAAAGGGCAAAACGCGGGTAGAAGCAAAGAATCTGGCACATAATAGAAAGGAATGGAAAATTTTTATAAATAAATTATTTTAGATGCATGGAAAAACTCCACCCTTCACCCTATGGGTAAAAAGTGAATAGATTATATATACAGTGTGTACCAGATTACATTTCCAGCGTCGGGATCTCGCTTATTATAAGAGATACAGGTTTGTTTAAATTCGATGAAATATTCCTTAGTATGAGAGGAGCCATAATCAATTTTTAAAAGTACTAAACCTCGTGCTTCAGATGTTATAGCAAAAAATATGAAAATGTCGAATTGCTTTATTCTCTCGTAACTTTTTTGTCATAATTATTAGAGCAATTTTATTTGTACATTCTCGCGGTACTTTTTAATGGAAAATGTAACTGTTATTTTAGATTTTTTTAAACACCTACCATTTTTGAGATATTACCCCTAATTTAATTTTTTTTTCATGGGCTGCGAATTTGGCTATGGAATAGTTAAATGTGCTTTTTGTTTCTCTTTTAAATGAGATATTACTTGCTATTTATATTTTTATGAATAAGTCACAAAATGAAGAAAAATCGTATTTTACTTATCACTTATCAATCTATCTATGGAAATAAAAACAAAAAACAACTAATTAAATGTCAAATGACAGTTACTATTTGTCTGCGGTACTTCTTAAAATAGATTGTGGCTCCTCTCATACTTAAGAATAATTCATCTAATTTAAGGAAACCTGTATCTCTTATTATAAGCGAGATCCCCATGCCGGAAATTTAATCTGGGACACCCGGTAGGTATATACAAATAAACAGTCTGATGATGTGTTGATAATAATAATAAATACAAATAATAGTCCAGACTCTGTGACTCTGTCTGTGACTCTGTCTGTGACTCTGTCTGTGACTCTGTCTGTGACTCTGTCTGTGACTCTGTCTGTGACTCTGTCTGTGACTCTGTCTGTGACTCTGTCTGTGACTCTGTCTGTGACTCTATCTGTGACTCTGTAACGCATGAATATAGTAACGCAGTAAACTACTACGGGTTCATTTGACCGACTGAGTTGTGTCTAATGAACCGTAAATTTTTACTCACCGGTAACATAACAGTGTCTAACTTGCAGCTCACGGTATTATAAAAAGTAATAGTTTAAATTTAAGATATACAATATTCCCGTCCTAGGACGGGCTAACTGCTAGTCATTCATATAAAAGTCCAGGCTGACTCTGTGACTCTGTGACTCTGTAACGCATGAATATAGCTACAAAGTATCTGTAACGCAGTAAACTACTACGGGTTCATTTGACCGACTGAGTTGTGTCTAATGAACCGTAAATTTTTACTCACCGGTAACATAACAGTGTCTAACTTGCAGCTCACGGTATTATAAAAAGTAATAGTTTAAATTTAAGATATACAATATACCCGTGCTAGGACGGGCTAACGTGCTAGTTAATTATAATACATTCCATGCTGGGGGCCTCCTAAGTCGGGGGTCCTGGTGCATTGCATCCACTGCACTCCCTACATGGCTAGCCCTGACATCTTTGTTGAAATCTTTAACTCTGCACAAGTAAAATCAATACTACAAATATACAGACCTTTGGACCATGCTGTATAGTTTTGCGTTTTAAAGCATCTGTTTTTGGTATGTGGGGGAATAACCTTTCATGGCTACTTGAATTATCAATTAAAAAAAAAAAAAAACTTAAGCGTGGAATATTTTGCGAAAACAAATATTAATATTTATCACAAACTTCTGTTGTCCTTCGTAGCGGTCGCCGTGCTGTCTCTCCTACAAAACGACCTTGATTTTAATAGATTACGTGAACTTTAATGTAAAAATATCTATTATCTGTGATTTATTATGTGCTATTTAGAGTTAGAGGCGATAAAGTAGCTGGCATTTGTGTAAGCCGGAACGTTTCGCACAGAAAACTTACGCACCGACCGGCACGAATAATCAAAATATAAAATGTTAATGCCGATTGCTGCAACAAAAATAGTTTAAGACAATGTAAACTGAAAATATGCAATCCATTTTAAAACTATCCCGCTAAACGCACATGCAAAATATTCTCTAAAAAGCAACAAAATGTTTATATGTACAGGGCGGTCCAAATGTGATGAGAAAACATGAGTATTTAGCTTTTTATTTATCGAAGAAACAGCAACAGGTCAACCACCAAATATACGTAGTTTTTTCGACACAAATACGAAAGCAGTTTTCAACGAAAAAGTGTTTTCTGCTGTTTTATGTACAGGGTGGTCCAAATTCGATGGGATTACATAGGTATCTCGCTTAATATTTAAGATAGAGGAACGGTTAAATTACCAAAAATGTGCAGTTTTTTGGGACAAACTCAGAACCGTTTTCAAAAATTTTCTATCATTTCCGGTTTTTGAGTTATTCGCTGTCTTTTGTTGTTGTCATATTTATAGTGTGTCATCTCCGTTATTGTTCTAAATATAAAAACATATAATGAAGATTATTGTAGATATTACTATGTAACTTTTGGTGGTACTAAAAAACAATTTTACGCTCTCCGTTAAAAGTTATGACCCAAATTTTCTTTTTTTTTAAATATATTTGGCTGACCTACGTATTTAAATTCCCTATTTTTTTCTTATTACAAATATACAAGGGTTGGTGTATTTATTTTTAATACAACGCAAGTTACAAAAGTTTTTTAATTTGTTTTAAAGATAAATATTATAAAAACAAAAAATAGGTTGTGAAAACATACAAACAAACGAAGTACAAAACCGTAAAAAACTCGTGGTACAAAATCCCAACGAATATTTGAACGGGATTGAGTTTTGTCGTTTATCTATGGTTAGTTTAGGTTTCAATACATTCTAGCTTCAGAGTCGATCGTCACAATTAAATCACATTCATGTTTTTTTACATAACTGCTGATTCTGACTACATTGTTGGTTATCTTTTGTTTAAATCTTGTCTTTTTTTAGCCTACATTTTGTTTTTGTAATGTTTGTCGTTAAAATAAATGAACAAACCTTTGTAATTTGCGTATTATTGAAAACAAATACATCAACGTGGAATAAGAAAAATATAAGGAATTTAAATAAGTCGTAGCCAACTGTAGTTTCCATTTAAAATAAGGTAAGTTTGTGTCATAACTTTTTAAGGAAATCGTAAACAAAATTATTTTAGCACTATTAAATGCTACATACAAATATCTACAAATAATTTTCCGTTTTTTATTAATATTTACAATAATAACGGAGATATGATACATAATAAATATGACAAAAAACAGTTCTTTTTCAATTTTCAAAAACCGGAAATGATAGAATATTTTTGAAAACGGTATAGCAACTATTTTCTGAAATCTGAGAAAGTGTGATAGTTTACCATGGACTTCATTTAAAAAATTATAAGTTTGCTTTATGTCTCAAAAAGTAAGATCGCCACAAAAAGTCGGAATAATTTATTAAATCCCACGTTAAAAAAGTTTTGCAAGATACAACATTTTGTAAATACAACATTTCGTTTCATTTTTGAAAATATACAGGTTGTCCCAGATTACATTTCCAGCATAGGTATCTTGCTTATTATAAGAGATGCAGGTTTGTTTAACTAAAATGAATTATTCCCAAGTGTGAGACGAACTACAATAACTTTTTTACTAATCAAGTTAGAGCCAAGTAGCTTGTTTAATCACTTTAAACATTGATTAGAGTGCCCAGTGCATTGTTCAAACAACATTATTTAAACACCATTGTTCAAATAAAGTTGTATAAACAGAACACAATTAATATTACTTGACGTTACGATTTAAAGTGCTATAAAATTATGTAAAATTTGTTTTTTTGTTATCATATCGCCTTTGCCACTTATAAATTATGTAAGATGTAAATTTTTCAGTTAATGGAAAGAATGAGACTGCATAAACGTTCGTAAAGCTGTTACATGCATACATACATAACACTGGTGTATGTGTGTTACTGATTCAATGCCGAGGTCACGGCCAATTAATGTGAGTTCTGCTTGGCACCACGTTTGATCGTCGGATTTTTTCAGGGTTTTAACAGCTCAAGCCTTTTAGAAGGTTTAAATTCTAATTAAAATATAAATAATGCTTCTTTTTGCTTAATTGAAAGTGGATTATTGGCACGGTGACCATATTTTCTTACAGAAAATAAAGGACAAATAGAGCTTACGAACAGAATTCTATAACACCCCGCGTCAGATGCCTCCATTTACAAAAAAAAACGACAAAATTCACCTTTTTTTTGTGGTCTAAGGAAAAACATAAAAATTCAATTTAAAAGCATTTTTCACGTCAGTAAAAAAAATAAAATACAGGGTGCTCCACTTTTTTGTAACAGGACTTTAACAGTCGATACAAAAACTTATTTTAAAGCAAATTTTTCGCGAAAATAGTAAAATAAATCAAATTTCTCGCCAAACGGTGGTAATTTTAGTTACAATTATATTTTTGCGAGTAATGCATTTTTTGCAAAGCCATTTTTATGTTTTTGTAATCATAAAATGGTAGGTACACAGTTCATATTATAATTAAATTTGGTGTAAATGCAAAGCTTCTAGTGTTTCGACTCTTAATTAATTTATTTTTTCCTTGGTAGAAATTGTATTTATTATAGAAAAGACCCTCTCAGTAGTAGCGTTTGTATCCGGCAAACAAAAAGCATATTCAACAATTAGCGATACGTTTTAAAAATGTATTAAATTTTCAAAGAAATTTTGAAATATTACAACCCATTTTTGTTTAAAATAGATATACAGGGTGATTGAAATTCTAGTTTAAGCATGGGGATATAGCTATTATAATAAGGGAGATCCCCTTGCTTAAACTCGAATTTCAATCACCCTGTTTAGATACGACGTATCGTTAGAAAGAAGAAAAAAAGCACATCAAACTATTCCAGAGTCAATTTGACGGCCCATGGGAAAAACTGAAGTTAGGGGTAATATCTCAAAAATGAAAAGTGATTTAAAAAATCCAAGTTAATAGCTACATTCTTCATAATAAAGTACATTCAGAAGGTTCAAATAAAATTGATTTAATGATTAAGACAGAAAAGTTATGAGAGACCAAAGAAACTTGACCGTTTCATGTTTTTTGCTATGACATCTTAAACGCGAGGATTTTTGTACTTTTAAAAATTGATTCTGGCTCCTCTCATACTAAGGAATAATTTATCTAATTTAAACAAACCTGTATCTCTTATAATAAGCGAGATCCCCATACTGGAAATTTAATCTGGAACACCCTTAAAGACTAACCAGCAATTCTTATCTTAAATTGTCCAGTTCTTTTATTACGATTTTAACCGTTGTCCTCTCAGTTCCCAACCTGAAACATTCCTTTAGCATGTTGGTTCTTCATAATATGCTAAGAATAAAATTGATGTTTTGTTTGTAACCCAAATCTGTTAAACAGTGTGACATAAAGCTCCCGGACTATTCAGATAATAAAGCTACCGTACAAAATTTTTGTTTTGAACATGCTTTTATTACAACGATTAGCAAAAACGTTTTTTTTTTTTAAATATATTATTATGATTAGGCACTTATTTGCTTTCACAACGAGACCAAGTGGCAGGAATTTCCAAATTAAGTGTAGACTGCAAATTTGACAGCATAATATTATATTTTCTACTCGCTATAAATTTTTCTTTCAGCACTTGGCGGCATTGTGTTATTTACATCCATAAAAAAAGTGAAATCCGCAGGAAAACTAATCTATTCGCGTGTGAAAAAGAAAGTTGCAAAGCAAGTTCCGTTGTAAATATGTTAGAACACAATGTTCCATACCAACCCACTGACATCGTTTTGAAGCGACCCGACCGTTTGATTTAGAACTGCACCTGTTACACCGTCAAAACACTTGTCATAACAGCACGCGGATTTTCTCTTTAAATTCTTAGCGATTTTCTGCACCGTTCTTAGTTGCACAGTTTGCAATTTTCTCATATTTAATATCCTACATAGTTTCATAGTTTCACGCTTTTTCGCCAGTAGTTATAAAAACACAAATAGATGCAGTAGTAGTTATAAAAAAATCATTTTGCTGTAAAACTGTATGGACTACTGTGATTTTAAATAAAAATTAGAATTTCGTTCGTTCAAAAACGTAATTTTTTGGTTTTTGATAAATAGCGCAAACTCTATTCTTTTTTTTCATGTCCTTAATGGTTGCTCTTAAATTATAAAACACTTTGACTCATTTAACCAACTCTATATCTATTACCGTTTACGAGATTCCCATGCGGGTCACGATAACTGGGACACCCTGTAGTGTTCAGTTTTTTTTTTTTTTTACGGAGGAGGTAAATAACAAAATCTAAAAATAACTCATAGATGGCTTAAAAAAATGAAAGTTTGCACTAATTTAATGAATTTCAGGTCACACATTAGTTCATTGATATTAATATGCAAAATTATTTAAAATTGTGACTTATTTTGTATTGCGATTTGGCTTATGGGAATACTTATTAAGCGTTTATACTGTTTTTTTTTGATATTATACAGGGTGTTTCACTTTTCCATGGGACACTTGCTATCTCCGTAATTAACGAAAATACAAGGTTGGTTAAATGTGACAAAAGTTAGCTATTTAGGAGTGTATTTTAAACAAGATCTTGTTTTGTTCAAAAATTCCATGGCTTGCGTGATATAACGAAAAAACCAAAATCGATCAAAATTTTTAAACTTAAATATCTCGGCTATTGTTGCGAATACACAAAAACGCCAAAGGAAAAATGTTTTGTAGATTTTGTTTACTATAAGATGGCGATAGTCAGATTTTTATTTATAAATTACCGTGCGAGATATTTGACGAAACAACTTTTTTTTTAAAGGCAGTCGTAGTAGGTGATGACTTAGATTTAAAGATTATTTTTTTCTCTTTACAATGGTATACTATTTTATATCTCTATTTTCAAAAATAAGCGAAATAACCTAAAAAAATGCAAAATCTTAAGATAGAAATCAAGGTTGCCATGGAAAAAAGCTATAGCCGACTTCGATTGTTTTATTGTATAGGGCTGCGAATAACAAACTCAGTATAATAAGATAAACGAAATGAGAAATTTCCAAATTTTATTTATTTTGTGCATTAAACTCAAATTAATCGACCATGACGAATAAACTGGAGTATAATTTCTTTTTTTTAATAGCATTTCACATGACTGCCAAATTTAGGTCGCCTACAGTCTAAACTTTGCGGTTTTTGAAGATTTGAGTTCCAGCATTCATTTTAGCTGTTTCTAGAAATAATTAGCCAAGAAAAACAATTGCTTTGGTATGGGAACTTCTTTTAATAAAACGTACTCGATTAATCTAATTATTATCGTTTGTTAGCATATAATTAGGCCTTGTTTTTAAAGCAAACTAAAAAAAAGAAGACGTCTGTCACAGTGGCGTACGTAGAAAAATATTTAAGTGGGGGATATTGTTTAAATTTGCAAAAGTAATACTAATTTAAAACGTGACATAGTAATGGTGCAATCAGAAAATGACCTAGGGGCTAGACACAAAAAGTGAGTTGTCTGAAAGAGTTGCTGGGGGTCCAGGGGGCAACTGCCCCCCAAGCAACAGCACATAGGCATTTTTTTTTTTAAATTTTCAAGGTCAAACGTACCCAAAAATAGCATTTATGAGTAAAATATACGAACATAATCTATTTTATATGTATGGAAAAGCAGTCTGTTGCGCAAATTTGAAATACGGTAATTATACTTTTAGTTTTTTTCAAATTTTCGAGGGGGATTTATTCCCCTAATACCCTCCTTGCGTACGCCACTGGCCTGTCACACTTATAAATATAAAAACATTGTATTCACTACTTCCGTTATTTTGTTTACTAAGATAACAGATTTAAAAGTTTGTTTTTTATAGATCGGTAGTAAACCTTGAATATTTTGCCAAAAACTAAGGTAACGTTTAATTACTTTTCCGAATGAGTAGCTTTGGCATTTAATTTTAATCGTGTTAATGAAAGGTGATATCGGTATTAAACCCATTGATTTTTAAGGGGGGCCGTTTAAGGATATTTTTGGATTCCCAACGCATCATTTTGCAAATAATCTGTGCTACGCGACCTGTTTTACAATGCAAGCGTTGTGTTTCGGTAACAAATTTTAAGGTAGTTTTGGTGCGGTGCGATTTTTCTTGATATTACTTGAGGTTGTTTAGGTATCCCGTATCAAATCGGTTGCATTGATTGAGGAATAACGTACAGCCTTCACGTGCGGTAATATTTGATGACGTATAAACTTCTATTGAGGTCACATTCCGAACTTCTAGCGCTAAATGTACGAATATTGCAGAAAAATGCAAAACGTTTGTAAATTTTAAAATTGTTCCTCTAGGCGACAACATATTTTGTACCTGTACCTTTATGTAAGGTTAGCAGGTATGTGGTATTTACTTTCTGGAAGTAACATCACTGAAATGTTTTTAAAATAGGGCATCCGATGGAATGCAATATGTGGGGATATATTCTAACTAAAATTGTTCCTAGAACAGTTTTAAAAATTTTTCAATGCTATTTTTTTTGGAAAATCAATAAAGCTGCGAATATCCAACCAAATATTGGTAAAACTCAGTCCAATAAATGAAAAATATGTTGCTTGACCGTGACTAGAACTGAGACGATTTCTTCAGGTGTTAAAATTGTATCTTATAAAAAATGTCAATATAAAAATCCCAAATCGACTTGGCTTAAAGACTTTTTATTCAATTTACCCAAATAAAATTGTTAATTAACTAGCTATGATGCAACAAATCACACTAGGTACTAGGAGAGCAATGACACACCCCCCTAAAGGGGAGAGGTAAAATTAGGTTTTTATTTTATTTCTCAAATTTGGATAAACGTAGGAAAATGATATTTGGTAGATATTTTATACTTATTAAGAGGTTTTTCATAGTAATATTTTCAATATCTCCCACCTTCACAGTTCCTTAGTTTTTCTCGTAAAACCCACCGTTTTTGAGTAAAAAATAATATTGTTAAACAAGAACCATTAAATATTCCAATATAAAACGATTCATTTTGGTGGTTGCCATGGTTTGTTTATGTTCATATTGGGTAGAATTGAAAGGTGTAATTCAATTTGACGTTTACGCGGCGACAACGCTAAAACGAGGTTCGACCCATTTTTTCACCCATCAGGGCTGATATTTCTATTAAGTTTGAAGAATGCCGGACGAGCACGTGTGGTTGGCACGTCGGTCGAGCGCTAAGGAACCGCGTGTGAACCCTAGGAACAAAGCGGCAGGAATTGCATGAAAAAGTAAATTCTGTGTTATTACTTCCTGACAATTAAGCAGTTATTAAAATTTAAGAAATGCTTGTCACTAACTATTTACGCTTTGATAAATATTTAAGTACATAGTAATTTCAATAATTCGAGTCTCATTCGATGATACTGCGTTTTGATTTGGGTGTTCGTCTTTAGCTTATTGGAAAAACTTATGAGGTGAAGTATAAAAAGGTTACAGCGCGTTATTAATTGCTGAATGTGTGATTACTAATGGCACAATTTAGTGGCGTAGTGGGGTAGTGGGGACGTTGTCGTGCTTATGTAAATTTGTCTTTGATGCACAATCGGCAACTTGAGATACTGTAAAGTCATATTATGTAAATTAATTTCTTTTCGCGATTGAGCGTTATATTTATATTTGTGACATCAAATAAAGCAGATTTTCAAATAAAGTAGCAAACCAGTGGCGTAGAATTAAGATAATGGGCTCGTGTGCAAGCAGGGTAGATGCTCAGATGCGAAAAAACAGTTGTTGTTTGCATGCTATGGGCCCCCTTGGCTCGCGGCCCTTGTCCAACGCACCCGCTGTACCCCCGTGACCACTGCACTTGCTGCACCCCCGATTGCTACGCCACTTGCAAAAACGTTAGAACCAGTGGCGTAGGCAGGATACTTCCATGGGGGGGTTAATAAACGCAAAAAGAGCTGAGAACCTATTTTTTAGGGCACCATTCTCTTTTTAAGTTTTTTTTTTGCAGCAGGATGTTTGATGGTTTCGTAATGGGGGGGGGGGTAATAAACCGTAAAAAAAACCGAAGACTTTTTTTAGCACAAAATTTACAGTTCTTCGACTCTATAACGACTTATTGCGAACCTATGGGGGGGGGGTTGAAACCCCCTGACCCCACCCTACCTACGCCACTGGTTAGAACAAAATACCGATAACTATTGAGTTAATTCTGCCAATTCTGGTAAATTCGCAATTTGTAAAGAAGCAAATAGTAATGATATTTTAATAGTCTTACTGTATAAATAAATTAATAAAACAATGTGAGATTTAATGACATATAATTACAAATTAAAAAAGGTTATGCATTATTAAGCAATTATAGTAATTATCAAGTGTCTCTATGTAATGGTTTCAAGTTTTTACACCGCAGTATTTAAATTTATGTTAATAATTGTTGTTTAGTTGCAGATGAATGTAAAATTGAATGTTTCTTTTGTTTTTATGATGGCTATAAGAAACTCGATCACCCTGTATGTTGCTAGTAGCAAGGTTTTATAACATTGCGAAATATTTTGCTGTTTTTTAGTGAATAAAACTAATGCAGAAAGCAATTATTTACATATATTATATTGCAACAATGTATGCTTTTACAACATAATACCGTTTATTAAAAGGCACATTTTCGCCGTACTACTATTAATTTTTCCTTGGCAATGAATGAGACCCATTCAGTGATGCTTTAATGTTTTAGAAAAGTTCCAAGGCACGCTAGATAATCAAAATGGGCTTTTTGTTTAAATCGTTAATAACTCGGTTATACTTGATGGTTTTGGAAAAAAAGTTGTAAATTTTTTTACGCACTGTAAATTATAAACATTCATTTGTTTCAATATTGTTTTAATACTCTACGTCTACAGGGTGTCCTAGATTACATTTCCAGCATGGGGATTTCGCTTATTATAAAAGATACAGGTTTGTTTAAATTAGATGAATTATTCCTTAGTATGAGAAGAACCACAATCAATTTTTAAAAGTACACAATTTCTCGTACTTCAGATGTTATAGCAAAAAATATGAAAATGTTGAATTTCTTTTTTCTCCCGTAACTTTTTATTTTATTCATTAGATTAATTTTATTAGTACTTTCTTAAGGTACTTTTTTATGGACAATGTAACTGTTATTTTAATTTTTTTATTACTTACCAACTATCAACCAAACACGTATTAAAATTAAGAAGTTGATGTGTGTTAATACAAAATACCTTGTAGAACAGAAAAATATTCTAATGTAAAAAAATAAATATCTATAAAATTCCAAGCTCCGTGTTAACTAGTTTTTCTATAACAATCCTTAGACGGTAAGTGATAACACTCTATAAAGCAATAGGTGCACAAGGCCCCAAGCAAAACGAGTATCCGCAGACATTTTGGTGCAAAGTTGACATAACCGAAGCTATAAACGTAATCATTACGTTATGTTCATGAAAGAACTCGTGAAATTTACGTCTGCTTTAAAATGAAGGAAAGTAGTCGAGACCTTGTAACATATTTTCGTATGATACAATTAGTTGACCATTTTAATCTAATATTTATGCGTAAATCGAATCATTGAAGAAAATGACAGAATTTCGTAAGATCATGCAAGTTTCGCTCCAAAATTCAGCCTCACACATTTTTTGTACGTTCGATCAGTCTAATTTGTTATTCATTGAGAACCGTTTCTAAACTACCGTAGATTCATTCGAGTTGTCGAGGTGACGCGCTATTTCAAGTACCTGTTCTAGTTTTTTACTCTAAAAAAAATCGATCTTTATCATTCTTTGTATCATTATAAAATGTATAAAATATAAATTGTAAAAAATATATACAGGGTGGTCGGCATAGAAGGGCCATTATTGGGAACTCGTAAACGGTAAGAGCTACAAAGAAGTTTAAATTAGACAAATTGTTCCCCTTTCTGAGACCCATTCAATGATGCTTTAATGTTTTTAAAAATTATCATGGCTCACTAGATAATAAACAAACATCAAAATAAGCATTTTTTAAATCGTTAATAACTCGGTTATACTTGATGGTACAAAAATATTTTTGGGGAAAAAGTTAAAGATTTTTTTACGCACTATAACATGAAAACATTCATTTGTTTGTAATACTTAAAAGTCGACTTTGTATTGTTTTTATTGTATAAGTGTTTTGATTTACATAGTCTAGTAAATAAAAAAGCTGTACCATAATCATTAGACGAAAAGATGCTTTTAAAAAATCAATAAAATTTGGTTTATTTTTTGATTTAATGTTTTACTTTTACATTAGCTAAAATTTGCGTTAAATAACAGAACTAAATTGTCTTTTGTTTCATGGCACTCTCTAGCATCGTAGGGACTTTTTGACGAATTTTATTTGTTTTGAGCCTGAATATCAAAATAAATAAATATATTAAACCTTATATTATTAAAAAGAGGAAAAAAATGCTTTCTTATGGGATCATAGCCAACTATGGTTTCCATTATTAAAAAATGCAAGTTTGTAATTTATCTAAGAATTTAAACAATATTGAAACATTTTACAGTGCGTAAAAAATCTACAACTTTTTCCCCAAAAATATATTTGTACCATCAAGTATAACAGAATTATTAACGATTAAAAACAAATTTTGACTTTGGTTTATTATCTAGCGTGCCATTGAAATTTTTTAAAACATTAAAGCATCACTGAATAGGTCTCCGAAAATGGAACAATTTGTCTAATTTAAACTTTTTTGTAGCCCTTACCGTTTACAAGATCCCAATAGTGACCCTTCTATATGGACCACCTTGTATGCTATTATAAACAAAAAAAAGGCGAAATATAGAAAAACCTAAGTTTACTTCCATTATTAATAATAAATTATGGCTATCATCGCGCCTCCTACTTTGCGCATCCCTGCACTAGAACATGTAAGCTCCCCCCATTGGGAGCAGATGTATATTCAAAGATTTTGTTAAATTCAAATTATTAAAAAAAAATACGCCAAGTACAATAATTAAAATCATTTTATTAAAAAAAATTGCACAGTTAATCAAGGTAATAGAGACACACAAAGTAAACTAATCTAGCATACAAAATATTACACATAAGGTATCGATTTTATAGCCTCTGACCTCTGTTGTTTATTTTAACTGCAATAATTCTTCATGCCAACCCTGTACATGATTTAATCATTTATACGATCTACGAGTTACTTCAAAATACCCGTTTGTAGTAATAACA
This sequence comes from Elmis aenea, assembly GCA_947652605.1. Classification (NCBI taxonomy): domain Eukaryota; kingdom Metazoa; phylum Arthropoda; class Insecta; order Coleoptera; family Elmidae; genus Elmis; species Elmis aenea. The sequence goes on from OX393584.1 coordinate 26,672,313, forward strand.
GTCCAAGGAAGACGATACTTTCCCATGGCCAAAGAAACTAATTGCACTAAATTATTTTACTAATTAATATTGCTGACGAAGTGTTGACGTATTTGTTTGCCGATTTCTTGTTAAAACGCAATTAGTATCAAATTTTCCCAATGTAAGCAAATGTTCTTGAGTTTTGAATACGTACAATATGTAGAAAGTAAATTATCAATCAAACCACGTATGGCCACTTTCGTTAGTAAACACAGTTGAAAAGGAAAACTGTGTCACACTGACCAATATAAAATGGAAATGTCTCTACAGGCTTTATTTATGTGCGTAATTATATGCATTGTCGTTAAACCTTCGTAATTACTTATTTTTGGAATAAACAACGCATGCTGATCATGACGTAACATTGTTTAAAGATAAAATCAGCCCATCACTCCGGAAATTTCACTCTATAAATGTGTGTAACGCAATTTTATGCAATAGGATCTTTTTTAAAAACTTATTAGCAACTATTTAATTTGAACAAGGAACCGTTTTATAGTATTTAAAATATTACGTGATCTCAAATATTTTTATTTATCTCTCATAGTACCGTAGAGTTAGATCCATTTAAACTAAAAGAAGATATGAACAAAAATAATCAATTTAATGCAATAGATGTTTCTGAACTGAAGTTGCTGAAGTTGTCGTTAAGTGGCTGTACAGGGTGGTCCAAATTCGATGGGATTACATGGGTATCTCGCTTAATAGTCAAAATGGAGAAACGGTTAAGTTACCAAAAATGTCTTTTGCGCCCCACTTTGTGGTAACACTTTCCGAAAAATCTTTCAGGTGATAATTCTTTACAACCTGATGATTGGTGATTCTAAATGAACACCCTTACCTTCCTTATCAATCCCGCATAATTCAAGATAAAAACATAATTTCTCATGACGAACGAAGTATTGTACATCACATGTAATCAAAATTTGTCTGCTGTTATGTCGGATCGATTACAAGGATCTTGCGATAGTTATAATTCCAATTAGCTTTTGGCATTGTCACTGAATTCAATTTACATACGCGTAGGATTTCCTTTTGTATTTTCCTTGCCTCGTATTTTCATATGCTCGGCCATACAGATGATAGCTGCAATAACATGTTACATAAATAAGTAAACAGTGCCATTTTATTTTTATTGTAATCCCTCCATTTACGCGGGTGATTCGTTCCACAAAAACAGCGCGTAGATGAAAACCGCGTAAATGGAGCCATGGAAAGCATGTCTTTAAATAGGGATCTGTTCCATATTCTCTTACTAGACTAGAAAAAATATTTTTTTTTCTTTGCAACGTCTAGATTTCTTTTATACAGGATGTCCCAGATTACTTTTCCTGCATGGGGATCTCGCTTATTATAAGAGATACAGGTTTGTTTAAATTAAATAAATTATTCCTTAGTATGAGAGGCGATAAAGTCAATTTTATGTCGAATTTCTTTTTTCTCTCATAACTTTTTTGTTTTAGTCATTAAAACAATTTTATTTGTACCTTCTTATGGTAGGTACTTTTTATGTACAATGTAACCATTAATTTAGATTTTTTTAATCACTTACCATTTTCGAGATATTATCTCTAATTTTGTTTTATGAAATAGTTAAATGTGCTTTTTTTCTCTTTTAAATGAGATATTACTTGCTATATCTATTTTTGAAAATAGGTCACAAAATGAAGAAAAATCGTATTTACCCACCACTTATTAAGCTATCTATGAAAATAACAACAAAAAAAACAACTAATTAAATGTCAAATGTTACTATTTGTGCGGTGTCATATATTAGAATTGTATAGTATTGTTGTGTAATTCGATAGGCTTTATAGCAAATTTGGCATATAATTATGGGCACATTTACAACTAATTAAAAATTTTAAATGTAGAAATGCTACATTCTTTGCCATAGAAACTAAAAAAACTAAAAATTTTAATTCTTTATTGATTTTTTATAGGATTTTTGGTTGGTTTCTCGAAAAAACCATATTCTTTTAAATTTATTTCCAAATATCTGTAATTACGCACCCTTGATTGCCTTCTCTTGGGATATATCTCTAAGTATATTCACTCAGTAACTACACAGTTTTTATGATAAAGAATGTAACATGTCATATTTTTCGCTATTTTTAAATGTAGCCATCATTATAACAATTACTACAAAGACCATTAAATTACACAACAATAATATAAAATTCTAATAAGTGATATCGCAGACTAGATGTTTTTTGTTTTCATTTTTATAGATAGCTTGATACAGAGGCGAATCTAGGTTTTTCCGGGTCTAGGGCTTATTGAAGTCCAATGGGGCCCCATTTTTTGTTAGTTTAAGAATCTTTCAATTGGGGTTTAAAATTCATTTTAAATAACATCAAAATATATTTATTTATGAAATGGTGTTTTCGAGACAGTGGATTTAAAATTGAAACTTGGTGACCTGACCAATTACATTACATTGATTAAAATAAAACAAATAATACTATAAGTTATCACTATTATTATATTATTAACATTAAATATTTTTTACTATACGATAAGGGCTAATTGTTAATGAAAAAATGCTAAAAATGTATGATAATAATTCAATTTTTGTGGGCCCTTGACACTTGGGGGCCCAGGGCTTAAGCCCTATTAGTCCCTACGTAGATCCACCCCTGGTTTGATAAGTTATGGGTAAAATACGATTTTTCTTCATTCTGTGACTTATTTATAAAAATAGATATAGCAAGTAATATCTCATTTAAAAGAGAGAGGGAAAAAAAGCACATTTAACTATTCCATAGCCCATAAGAAAAAACGAAATTAGGGGTAACATCTCGAAAATAATGTGTTAAAAAACTCTAAAGTAATGGTTACATTGTACATAAAAAGTACAATAAGAAGGTACAAATAAAATTGTTTTAATGGTTAAGACAAAAAAGTTATGAGAGAAAAAAGAAATTCGACATTTTCATATTTTTTGCTAAAAAATCTGAAGCACGAGGAAATTTGTACTTTTAAAAATTGATTGTAGCTCCTCTTGGGAATAATTCATCTAATTTAAACAAACCTGTATCTCTTATAATAAGCGAAATCGCAATGCTTTGCATTCTTATCTTGGAAACAGTCCATATATAAGAGGTCATTGCAAACAAAAAACGCTTTTTGATGCAATTATCATTTATTTGCCAGCGCTACTTTAGCAATAAAAATTGACAGTATTAAATTACTCCTTTAAAAAAAGAAATAAAAACTTCAAATGTAAAGCGGGAGGTCAAATGCAAATATTTTAACAGGGACTTCAAATAGTAGTAGCAAATAACTAAAAAAATTTTTCAACCGCGCAAAAGTGAATCCGCGTAAATGGAGACCGCTTAAATGGAGGAATTACTGTACTTTAACATTAGCCGCATTCGTTATCTATAACTGAGGGTTATAAAAGGTAGTATAACCGTTCATATAACCTAAAATTATAACCTAGAAAACGAATGACAGATGTTATATCAAAAAGTTATATTAGACGGTTTAACCAAAATTTGACAGATGTGGGTTATAAAATATATAAAACATCCTTCTAATATAAGAGATTGTCGTCTCTTTATTTTTATTTACTCCTGCAAAAAATTTAAACAACTGAACTATAAATTACATACAACAATTAATTAAGAATAGGTACTGAATAATGCATTAACGTTTGTTTACCTACCTTTATCCTCTCCATTTAGTGGATTTTCAGCTATCCATTGAGCCAAAGTGGTGATTTCCTCGGTGGAATATCTCCTTCGAGATTCTTTGCCATCGATCTCCTTTATTTTTTTTGGAAATCTTTTTCTTTTCATTTTATCCATATTAACCTATGTTATAACGTGGTTATAACCTATGTTATAACGTTATAACCTTCAATGACAAAAAGTTATAAAAATTAGGTTATGTCGGTTTTAACTGCTACTTATAATCGATTTTTATAACCGAAGTTGGGTTAAAAATACAATATAACCTACGGTTATAGATAACGAATGCGGCTATTTGTTTAGCTTGATGATCTTTGGGTTTCTAATGTCCCTATCATAATTTTTGTTGGTTGAGAAAAAATTGAAAGACGCTTTCTTTTCTATTTCGATTAATATCACAAGGTTAAAGTTTTGATAACCGGATTAATTATTAAACATGAAAAAAAAATGATGTACACTTATTTTAAGTGCCACTCAAATAAAAAAAAATCTTGTAGTTTATTAAGTATGTACTATTGTTTACAGGCAAAATTAGATTAATCATTCCTTTGTATTTGTAAACAACCGTACCGAATCTTGTTATCTAGCAAAAAGTCTTGAAAAAAAATGAGAAAAAAGAGATTAAAATTAAAATTCACGTGCACATGCGTCACGCTTTTTTGAAATTTCAAGTTGGTTGACAAGAGACAGAAAAATAGTTGAGTCTGGAGTCTGGTATATTCGCGTGTTGTGATTGCGTTTTTTGGACTTTGATCATAGACCTTGTTGCATAGTTAATGTTTCCTCATTCACTCTAAATCATTATTTTAATTATGTTAAAACATTCTTACAAAAAATAAGGTGAAGCACCGTTGCGACAAGAATTTACGATTTATTTACGTTTACAAATTAGAGCCTGTTACGCAGTTTTTGAAATGTTTGTAAACAAAGACATTTTCATAACACGCATATTACTTGTAAAAATGTAACGTAAGGATATGTACATAATTATGTTTCTCGATTAGTAATTATTTTAGAAAAAAAAAGAAAGGTTGTCTGTGGTCATTATCTCCATAATCTAAAATTATTTACAATTATATCGAGTGCTTTGTTTTCGCGCACAATTTTTTTTTACTTTAGCGAAATTCCTCAGATCTTTTAAATTTTTAAGATTCCAAATTAAGTTGTTTTTTCAAAATATTCATGGTTTTTGGACCAAAATAATCCTTCTGTACAAAACATTTTGGATATTTTGTCGCGTGGAATCTGCCTAGTATAATTTTTTTTTTCAATCTCATACTCTGCAAAGTATTGCCCTGCGCTTGGCATCGACTTCTCATGCCGTTGCTTATTTCGAACATTGACCTACTAACGAATTGCCAAAAAATCAATTGACCCAGATCCATAAAAAGTTGGCTACTACTGTAAACTGTAGCCTCATTGTTGCATTAATGAATTCATTTTTTTGTAGCAATCTAGCGCCATTAAACTTAGATCTTATGACCCTTGAGACGAAATGTCTTTGGGAAATGTAGCGTTATGTCATTCAAGATTATATACGCTCCCTGACCTAAACCAATTGTTTCGACTTTAGCCTTAATTAGATAATACAGTAAATACTTGATAAAAGCAACAATTTGAGAAGAGCATCCGTTGAAAAAGCAACTTTTTTTCAATTCAGTCAACCCGACAAATTCAACTTTAATTTTGTTTTAACCTTTTCAAAAGTATGATGATTCCATTTGGAATCAATGGTCACTTGCATAGATCAGTTTCTACATGTATACTTGACCTAACTGAGACAATTACAGTAAAATAGATTAGAATTAGAATAACTTTTAAGAAATTCAGAATGGGTTCAAAATTTCGGAAAACAAGGGATCGTTTCAGGGTAACTTGCTATTAACGGGACTGAAAAGATTGTGTAAAAGGAGAAATATTTTGATATGTTCTCAGTTACTTACAAAAGTTATTCTCGGTTTGTTCATATTTGTGCTAAAAGAGATATTTATGAAAAGTATTCATTTTGGCGCATAAAAATTAAATTGTGTCTAAAGAATTAAATAGAAAGAGAAATGAAAATTAGAAGAGGACTGAAGATAGCAGAACTGGCCATCGCCGTCTTCCTTTGATGGTCATCGGCAAGGCAAAAAACCCACGTTGCTTCAAAAATGTAGTTCTGCCTGATATGTACTATCGATCGTCAAGAGACGCTTGGCTAACCAGAGCCCTTTTTCCGGAGTGGTTTCACAGCCAGTTTATTCCGCAAGTCACAGCGTATCTTCGAGAGCAAAATCTTCAACCCCAAGCTATATGCTACTCGACAATGCTTCCTGTCATACTGGATTCGGTGAGCTCTCATCAGTTGATGACAACATCAAGGCATTTTTTCCCCCACCAAATGTAACATCCCTTTTTCGACCGCTTGATCAACAAATAATTAAATCCACGAAGGATGCATACAGAAATAAACTGTTGATGCGATTACATACAATTCCTGGCGATGATATTACTTCGAAATTGAAAATCATATCTGTTAAAGATGATGTTCCGTGTATGATTATCGTGGAATGAAATTTCAATGTCATTAAAAATGGATTTAGAGTCGTATTCAACCCAACAAATTTAGAAGATCATGATCCATGGGATGATGAGGTCATGATTCCATAAGTGGAACTTTGACAACCAAATAAAATAATCATTCCACACCTGTATGGATTTGTTGTTCCTGAGAAAAAAATAAGGAATTTAAATAGATCATAGCCAACTATCGTTCCCATTTAAAACAATGTAATTTTGTGTCATAACTTTTTAACGGCGAGCGTAAAAAAATTTGTTTTGGAATAATAATTTTAAACATAAAAATATCTAAAAATAATCTTAATAAATATTTTCGATATTTACAACAATAACGGAGATATGACACATTATTAATATGACAAAAAAACGCTTTTTATTCAATAACTCGAAAACCGGAAATGATAGAATATTTTTGAACGGTTCTGAGTTTGTCTCAAAAAACTGCACACTTTTGGTAATTTAGCCGTTTCTCTATCTTAAATATTAACCGAGATACCCATGCAATCTCATCGAATTTGGACCACCCTGTATATGTCTAAAATTTCATTAGTCTAAAATCAAAACTAAAGAAAAGAAGGGGGTGTACCTAACTTCATTTATACCCGGTATACCTTATACTAGTAGGGCGGGCGTCTTTGCCCAACAGTCTGGTGAAGATGGCAAATGCTCATATTTTAAGTTTTTAATCATTTAAAAGTTTTTCGAATCATATAAGTTTATAGCAGTGTAAATTTTCATGTTTAAATAAAATAATAAATATAGAGTTGTCATACAATGTAGTTACATCCTTACATCTATAGATTTTACTCCTTTGTCCAGAAAAAGGTGGGGCATCTATCCCGGACTTGCCCTAATGCTAATGTAATCAAAAGTTTTGATGTTGCAGTTTACTGGGCAGAGGCTTCTTTGTCTTTAGAGGACGTATTATTTCTAAGAAGAATAAGAAAGAAAGCTTTCGCAGAAAAACTAAGCATGTAAATTAAAGTTTTTATTTTCTTTGTTCAATTTGTTTTCCGGGTGTAAAGTAGGGATTCTGAGTCTCGACAATTTTTTAAGTCCCGGGACTCCCTAGGGGGTAGGATTTTTTTTTCAATGTGAACCGTTTATTGACCAACCCTTACATAACACAAACTTTTTATCTACAGCGTTTGGAGAACAAATGCATTACTTAAGATTCTCCTTTTCAAAATTGTAAAAAAAGGAATTAGTTTGGCTGTGGGGTAGGATTATTTTTTTTTCAATGTGAACCGTTTTTATTGACCAACCCTTACATAACTCAAACTTTTTATCTACAGCGTTTGGAGAACAAATGCATTACTTAAGATTCTCATTGTCAAAGTTGTAAAAAAGCAATTAGTTTGACTGTGGGTTAAGTTTATTTTTTTCCAAGGTCAAGCGTTTATTGACCAACCCTTACATAACTCAAACTTTTTATCTACAGCGTTTGGAGAACAAATGCATTACTTAAGATTCTCCTTTTCAAAATTGTAAAAAAAGGAATTAGTTTGGCTGTGGGGTAGGATTATTTTTTTTTCAATGTGAACAGTTTATTGACCAACCCTTACATAACTCAAACTTTTTATCTGCAGCGTTTGGAGAACAAATGCATTACTTAAGATTCTCATTGTCAAAGTTGTAAAAAAGCAATTAGTTTGACTGTGGGTTGAGTTTATTTTTTTCCAAGGTCAAGCGTTTATTGACCAACCCTTAGATAACACAAACTTTTTATTTACAGCGTTTGGAGAACAAATGCATTACTTAAGATTCTCCTTTTCAAAATTGTAAAAAAAGGAATTAGTTTGGCTGTGGGGTAGGATTATTTTTTTTTCAATGTGAACCGTTTTTTATTGACCAACCCTTACATAACTCAAACTTTTTATCTGCAGCGTTTGGAGAACAAATGCATTACTTAAGATTCTCATTGTCAAAGTTGTAAAAAAGCAATTAGTTTGACTGTGGGTTGAGTTTATTTTTTTCCAAGGTCAAGCGTTTATTGACCAACCCTTACATAACACAAACTTTTTATCTACAGCGTTTGGAGAACAAATGCATTACTTAAGATTATCCTTTTCAAAATTGTAAAAAAAGGAATTAGTTTGGCTGTGGGGTAGGATTATTTTTTTTTCAATGTGAACCGTTTATTGACCAACCCTTACATAACTCAAACTTTTTATCTGCAGCGTTTGGAGAACAAATGCATTACTTAAGATTCTCATTGTCAAAGTTGTAAAAAAGCAATTAGTTTGACTGTGGGTTGAGTTTATTTTTTCCAAGGTCAAGCGTTTATTGACCAACCCTTAGATAACACAAACTTTTTATTTACAGCGTTTGGAGAACAAATGCATTACTTAAGATTCTCCTTTTCAAAATTGTAAAAAAAGGAATTAGTTTGGCTGTGGGGTAGGATTTTTTTTTTCAATGTGTACCGTTTATTGACCAACCCTTACATAACACAATTTTTTAAGTCCCGGGACTCGAGACTTTTTTTTATCAAAGTCCCGGGAATTCCCGGGACTTCGAGACTTTTGCGAACTTTCTTTATTTACCCACTAGAAAATGGAGGTATAACTCTTCAAAAATGACGGAAGATTTCATAAATAGCAAGAAATATGATGCAATATTCATATAGTGAAAATGCAACAGCTATTTTCTCAGTAAAAAAACAATTATTACTATACACTATACAGTGACATTGTTTCTGAAAGCACAGACTAATACTTAAAATTGCTTCTTTGAACGTATCGTAATCGTGAATCGGTCGTGACAGTTGACAGAACGCGGCTAACTTATAATAATATTTTTTTTTAAAATTAAACTATATTCACGGATTTTGTTTTGAAGCATTTATTTTATGAATAAAGTATAGTATTATTATTTTTAATTTAGTCTTTAGTCTACAGTTAATAAAATATATATTTCCAAGTAAATACCTATTTTAAATAAAATTAACAATGTTCCCTTGTTTTATACATAACAGGCATAAGTAAAATATATTTTAACTTATAAACTTAACAATTCTCCTTAAACTTTAAAACATAAAAATATAAACATATTTTTGCTTAACTCGTGGCAGTAAAATTTGTTTAAAAATTAGAAGTATAAAAAATAAATTTCAGTGTTCTGTAACATTGAAGTCTCGTCTCGAGTCTCGAACTAAATGTCCCGGGACTCGATACTAAGAAAGTCCCGGGAATGTCCCGGGACAGAATCCCTAGGGGGTAGGATTTTTTTTTTCAATGTGAACCGTTTATTGACCAACCCTTACATAACACAAACTTTTTATCTACAGCGTTTGGAGAACAAATGCATTACTTAAGATTCTCATTGTCAAAGTTGTAAAAAAGCAATTAGTTTGACTGTGGGTTGAGTTTATTTTTTTCCAAGGTCAAGCGTTTATTGACCAACCCTTAGATAACACAAACTTTTTATTTACAGCGTTTGGAGAACAAATGCATTACTTAAGATTCTCCTTTTCAAAATTGTAAAAAAAGGAATTAGTTTGGCTGTGGGGTAGGATTATTTTTTTTTCAATGTGAACCGTTTTTTATTGACCAACCCTTACATAACTCAAACTTTTTATCTGCAGCGTTTGGAGAACAAATGCATTACTTAAGATTCTCATTGTCAAAGTTGTAAAAAAGCAATTAGTTTGACTGTGGGTTGAGTTTATATTTTTCCAAGGTCAAGCGTTTATTGACCAACCCTTACATAACACAAACTTTTTATCTACAGCGTTTGGAGAACAAATGCATTACTTAAGATTCTCCTTTTCAAAATTGTAAAAAAAGGAATTAGTTTGGCTGTGGGGTAGGATTATTTTTTTTCAATGTGAACCGTTTATTGACCAACCCTTACATAACTCAAACTTTTTATCTACAGCGTTTAAAGAACAAATGCATTACTTAAGATTCTCATTGTCAAAGTTGTAAAAAAGCAATTAGTTTGACTGTGGGTTGAGTTTATTTTTTTCCAAGGTCAAGCGTTTATTGACCAACCCTTACATAACACAAACTTTTTATTTACAGCGTTTGGAGAACAAATGCATTACTTAAGATTCTCCTTTTCAAAATTGTAAAAAAAGGAATTAGTTTGGCTGTGGGGTAGGATTATTTTTTTTTCAATGTGAACCGTTTTTTATTGACCAACCCTTACATAACTCAAACTTTTTATCTGCAGCGTTTGGAGAACAAATGCATTACTTAAGATTCTCATTGTCAAAGTTGTAAAAAAGCAATTAGTTTGACTGTGGGTTGAGTTTATATTTTTCCAAGGTCAAGCGTTTATTGACCAACCCTTACATAACACAAACTTTTTATCTACAGCGTTTGGAGAACAAATGCATTACTTAAGATTCTCCTTTTCAAAATTGTAAAAAAAGGAATTAGTTTGGCTGTGGGGTAGGATTATTTTTTTTTCAATGTGAACCGTTTATTGACCAACCCTTACATAACTCAAACTTTTTATCTACAGCGTTTAAAGAACAAATGCATTACTTAAGATTCTCATTGTCAAAGTTGTAAAAAAGCAATTAGTTTGACTGTGGGTTGAGTTTATTTTTTTCCAAGGTCAAGCGTTTATTGACCAACCCTTAGATAACACAAACTTTTTATTTACAGCGTTTGGAGAACAAATGCATTACTTAAGATTCTCCTTTTCAAAATTGTAAAAAAAGGAATTAGTTTGGCTGTGGGGTAGGATTATTTTTTTTTCAATGTGAACCGTTTTTTATTGACCAACCCTTACATAACTCAAACTTTTTATCTGCAGCGTTTGGAGAACAAATGCATTACTTAAGATTCTCATTGTCAAAGTTGTAAAAAAGCAATTAGTTTGACTGTGGGTTGAGTTTATATTTTTCCAAGGTCAAGCGTTTATTGACCAACCCTTACATAACACAAACTTTTTATCTACAGCGTTTGGAGAACAAATGCATTACTTAAGATTCTCCTTTTCAAAATTGTAAAAAAAGAAATTAGTTTGGCTGTGGGGTAGGATTATTTTTTTTTCAATGTGAACCGTTTATTGACCAACCCTTACATAACTCAAACTTTTTATCTACAGCGTTTAAAGAACAAATGCATTACTTAAGATTCTCATTGTCAAAGTTGTAAAAAAGCAATTAGTTTGACTGTGGGTTGAGTTTATTTTTTTCCAAGGTCAAGCGTTTATTGACCAACCCTTACATAACACAAACTTTTTATCTACAGCGTTTGGAGAACAAATGCATTACTTAAGATTCTCCTTTTCAAAATTGTAAAAAAAGGAATTAGTTTGGCTGTGGGGTAGGATTATTTTTTTTTCAATGTGAACCGTTTTTTATTGACCAACCCTTACATAACTCAAACTTTTTATCTGCAGCGTTTGGAGAACAAATGCATTACTTAAGATTCTCATTGTCAAAGTTGTAAAAAAGCAATTAGTTTGACTGTGGGTTGAGTTTATTTTTTTCCAAGGTCAAGCGTTTATTGACCAACCCTTACATAACACAAACTTTTTATCTACAGCGTTTGGAGAACAAATGCATTACTTAAGATTCTCCTTTTCAAAATTGTAAAAAAAGGAATTAGTTTGGCTGTGGGGTAGGATTATTTTTTTTTCAATGTGAACCGTTTATTGACCAACCCTTACATAACTCAAACTTTTTATCTGCAGCGTTTGGAGAACAAATGCATTACTTAAGATTCTCATTGTCAAAGTTGTAAAAAAGCAATTAGTTTGACTGTGGGTTGAGTTTATATTTTTCCAAGGTCAAGCGTTTATTGACCAACCCTTACATAACACAAACTTTTTATCTACAGCGTTTGGAGAACAAATGCATTACTTAAGATTCTCCTTTTCAAAATTGTAAAAAAAGGAATTAGTTTGGCTGTGGGGTAGGATTATTTTTTTTTCAATGTGAACCGTTTATTGACCAACCCTTACATAACTCAAACTTTTTATCTACAGCGTTTAAAGAACAAATGCATTACTTAAGATTCTCATTGTCAAAGTTGTAAAAAAGCAATTAGTTTGACTGTGGGTTGAGTTTATTTTTTTCCAAGGTCAAGCGTTTATTGACCAACCCTTAGATAACACAAACTTTTTATCTACAGCGTTTGGAGAACAAATGCATTACTTAAGATTCTCATTGTCAAAGTTGTAAAAAAGGAATTAGTTTGGTTGTGGGGTAGGATTATTTTTTTTTCAATGTGTACAGTTTATTGACCAACCCTTACATAACACAATTTTTTAAGTCCCGGGACTCGAGACTTTTTTTTATCAAAGTCCCGGGAATTCCCGGGACTTCGAGACTTTTGCGAACTTTCTTTATTTACCCACTAGAAAATGGAGGTATAACCCTTCAAAAATGACGGAAGATTTCATAAATAGCAAGAAATATGATGCAATATTCATATAGTGAAAATGCAACAGCTATTTTTTCAGTAAAAAAACAATTATTACTATACACTATACAGTGACATTGTTTCTGAAAGCACAGACTAATACTTAAAATTGCTTCTTTGAACGTATCGTAATCGTGAATCGGTCGTGACAGTTGACAGAACGCGGCTAGCTTATAATAATTTTTTTTTTTAAATTAAACTTTATTCACGGATTTTGTTTTGAAGCATTTATTTTATGAATAAAGTATAGTATTATTATTTTTAATTTAGTCTTTAGTCTACAGTTAATAAAATATATATTTCCAAGTAAATACTTATTTTAAATAAAATTAACAATGTTCCCTTGTTTTATACATAACAGGCATAAGTAAAATATATTTTAACTTATAAACTTAACAATTCTCCTTAAACTTTAAAACATAAAAATATAAACATATTTTTGCTTAACTCGTGGCAGTAAAATTTGTTTAAAAATTAGAAGTATAAAAAATAAATTTCAGTGTTCTGTAACATTGAAGTCTCGTCTCGAGTCTCGAACTAAATGTCCCGGGACTCGAGACTAAGAAAGTCCCGGGAATGTCCCGGGACAGAATGCCTAGGGGGTAGGATTTTTTTTTTCAATGTGAACCGTTTATTGACCAACCCTTACATAACACAAACTTTTTATCTACAGCGTTTGGAGAACAAATGCATTACTTAAGATTCTCATTGTCAAAGTTGTAAAAAAGCAATTAGTTTGACTGTGGGTTGAGTTTATTTTTTTCCAAGGTCAAGCGTTTATTGACCAACCCTTAGATAACACAAACTTTTTATTTACAGCGTTTGGAGAACAAATGCATTAATTAAGATTCTCCTTTTCAAAATTGTAAAAAAAGGAATTAGTTTGGCTGTGGGGTAGGATTATTTTTTTTTCAATGTGAACCGTTTTTTATTGACCAACCCTTACATAACTCAAACTTTTTATCTGCAGCGTTTGGAGAACAAATGCATTACTTAAGATTCTCATTGTCAAAGTTGTAAAAAAGCAATTAGTTTGCTGTGGGTTGAGTTTATATTTTTCCAAGGTCAAGCGTTTATTGACCAACCCTTACATAACACAAACTTTTTATCTACAGCGTTTGGAGAACAAATGCATTACTTAAGATTCTCCTTTTCAAAATTGTAAAAAAAGGAATTAGTTTGGCTGTGGGGTAGGATTATTTTTTTTTCAATGTGAACCGTTTATTGACCAACCCTTACATAACTCAAACTTTTTATCTACAGCGTTTGGAGAACAAATGCATTACTTAAGATTCTCATTGTCAAAGTTGTAAAAAAGCAATTAGTTTGACTGTGGGTTGAGTTTATTTTTTTCCAAGGTCAAGCGTTTATTGACCAACCCTTAGATAACACAAACTTTTTATCTACAGCGTTTGGAGAACAAATGCATTACTTAAGATTCTCATTGTCAAAGTTGTAAAAAAGGAATTAGTTTGGTTGTGGGGTAGGATTATTTTTTTTTCAATGTGTACAGTTTATTGACCAACCCTTACATAACACAATTTTTTAAGTCCCGGGACTCGAGACTTTTTTTTATCAAAGTCCCGGGAATTCCCGGGACTTCGAGACTTTTGCGAACTTTCTTTATTTACCCACTAGAAAATGGAGGTATAACCCTTCAAAAATGACGGAAGATTTCATAAATAGCAAGAAATATGATGCAATATTCATATAGTGAAAATGCAACAGCTATTTTTTCAGTAAAAAAACAATTATTACTATACACTATACAGTGACATTGTTTCTGAAAGCACAGACTAATACTTAAAATTGCTTCTTTGAACGTATCGTAATCGTGAATCGGTCGTGACAGTTGACAGAACGCGGCTAGCTTATAATAATTTTTTTTTTTAAATTAAACTTTATTCACGGATTTTGTTTTGAAGCATTTATTTTATGAATAAAGTATAGTATTATTATTTTTAATTTAGTCTTTAGTCTACAGTTAATAAAATATATATTTCCAAGTAAATACTTATTTTAAATAAAATTAACAATGTTCCCTTGTTTTATACATAACAGGCATAAGTAAAATATATTTTAACTTATAAACTTAACAATTCTCCTTAAACTTTAAAACATAAAAATATAAACATATTTTTGCTTAACTCGTGGCAGTAAAATTTGTTTAAAAATTAGAAGTATAAAAAATAAATTTCAGTGTTCTGTAACATTGAAGTCTCGTCTCGAGTCTCGAACTAAATGTCCCGGGACTCGAGACTAAGAAAGTCCCGGGAATGTCCCGGGACAGAATGCCTAGGGGGTAGGATTTTTTTTTTCAATGTGAACCGTTTATTGACCAACCCTTACATAACACAAACTTTTTATCTACAGCGTTTGGAGAACAAATGCATTACTTAAGATTCTCATTGTCAAAGTTGTAAAAAAGCAATTAGTTTGACTGTGGGTTGAGTTTATTTTTTTCCAAGGTCAAGCGTTTATTGACCAACCCTTAGATAACACAAACTTTTTATTTACAGCGTTTGGAGAACAAATGCATTACTTAAGATTCTCCTTTTCAAAATTGTAAAAAAAGGAATTAGTTTGGCTGTGGGGTAGGATTATTTTTTTTTCAATGTGAACCGTTTTTTATTGACCAACCCTTACATAACTCAAACTTTTTATCTGCAGCGTTTGGAGAACAAATGCATTACTTAAGATTCTCATTGTCAAAGTTGTAAAAAAGCAATTAGTTTGCTGTGGGTTGAGTTTATATTTTTCCAAGGTCAAGCGTTTATTGACCAACCCTTACATAACACAAACTTTTTATCTACAGCGTTTGGAGAACAAATGCATTACTTAAGATTCTCCTTTTCAAAATTGTAAAAAAAGGAATTAGTTTGGCTGTGGGGTAGGATTATTTTTTTTTCAATGTGAACCGTTTATTGACCAACCCTTACATAACTCAAACTTTTTATCTACAGCGTTTGGAGAACAAATGCATTACTTAAGATTCTCATTGTCAAAGTTGTAAAAAAGCAATTAGTTTGACTGTGGGTTGAGATTATTTTTTCCAAGGTCAAGCGTTTATTGACCAACCCTTACATAACACAAACTTTTTATCTACAGCGTTTGGAGAACAAATGCATTACTTAAGATTCTCCTTTTCAAAATTGTAAAAAAAGGAATTAGTTTGGCTGTGGGGTAGGATTATTTTTTTTTCAATGTGAACCGTTTTTATTGACCAACCCTTACATAACTCAAACTTTTTATCTACAGCGTTTGGAGAACAAATGCATTACTTAAGATTCTCATTGTCAAAGTTGTAAAAAAGCAATTAGTTTGACTGTGGGTTGGGTTTATTTTTTTCCAAGGTCAAGCGTTTATTGACCAACCCTTACATAACTCAAACTTTTTATCTACAGCGTTTGGAGAACAAATGCATTACTTAAGATTCTCCTTTTCAAAATTGTAAAAAAAGGAATTAGTTTGGCTGTGGGGTAGGATTATTTTTTTTTCAATGTGAACCGTTTATTGACCAACCCTTACATAACTCAAACTTTTTATCCGCAGCGTTTGGAGAACAAATGCATTACTTAAGATTCTCATTGTCAAAGTTGTAAAAAAGCAATTAGTTTGACTGTGGGTTGAGTTTATATTTTTCCAAGGTCAAGCGTTTATTGACCAACCCTTACATAACACAAACTTTTTATCTACAGCGTTTGGAGAACAAATGCATTACTTAAGATTCTCCTTTTCAAAATTGTAAAAAAAGGAATTAGTTTGGCTGTGGGGTAGGATTATTTTTTTCCAAGGTCAAGCGTTTATTGACCAACCCTTACATAACACAAACTTTTTATTTACAGCGTTTGGAGAACAAATGCATTACTTAAGATTCTCCTTTTCAAAATTGTAAAAAAAGGAATTAGTTTGGCTGTGGGGTAGGATTATTTTTTTTTCAATGTGAACCGTTTTTTATTGACCAACCCTTACATAACTCAAACTTTTTATCTACAGCGTTTGGAGAACAAATGCATTACTTAAGATTCTCATTGTCAAAGTTGTAAAAAAGCAATTAGTTTGACTGTGGGTTGAGTTTATTTTTTTCCAAGGTCAAGCGTTTATTGACCAACCCTTACATAACTCAAACTTTTTATCTACAGCGTTTGGAGAACAAATGCATTACTTAAGATTCTCCTTTTCAAAATTGTAAAAAAAGGAATTAGTTTGGCTGTGGGGTAGGATTATTTTTTTTTCAATGTGAACCGTTTATTGACCAACCCTTACATAACTCAAACTTTTTATCTGCATCGTTTGGAGAACAAATGCATTACTTAAGATTCTCATTGTCAAAGTTGTAAAAAAGCAATTAGTTTGACTGTGGGTTGAGTTTATATTTTTCCAAGGTCAAGCGTTTATTGACCAACCCTTAGATAACACAAACTTTTTATTTACAGCGTTTGGAGAACAAATGCATTATTTAAGATTCTCATTGTAAAAATTGTAAAAAAGGAATTAGTTTGGCTGTGGGGTAGGCTTATTTTTTTTTCAATGTGTACCGTTTATTGACCAACCCTTACATAACACAAACTTTTTATTTACAGCGTTTGGAGAACAAATGGATTACTTAAGATTCTCATTGTCAAAGTTGTAAAAAAGCAATTAGTTTGACTGTGGGTTGAGTTTATGTTTTTCCAAGGTCAAGCGTTTATTGACCAACCCTTACATAACACAAACTTTTTATTTACAGCGTTTGGAGAACAAATGCATTACTTAAGATTCTCATTGTAAAAATTGTAAAAAAGGAATTAGTTTGGCTGTGGGGTAGGATTACTTTTTTTTCAATGTGAACCGTTTATTGACTAAACCTTACATAACACAAACTTTTTATTTACAGCGTTTGGAGAACAAATGCGTTACTTAAGATTCTCATTGTAAAAATTGTAAAAAAGGAATTAGTGTGGCTGTGGTGTAGGTTTTTTTTTTTTTTAATGTGAACTGTTTATTGACCAACCCTTACATAACACAAACTTTTTATTTACAGCTTTTGGAGAAAAAATGCATTACTTAAGATTTCTTATTGTCAAAATTGTAAAAAAGGAATTAGTTTGGCTGTGGGGTATAGGGATTCTGAGTCTCGACAATTTTTTAAGTCCCGGGACTCGAGACTTTTTTTATCAAAGTCCCGAGAATTCCCGGGACTTCGAGACTTTTGCGAACTTTATTTACCCACTAGAAAATGGAGGTATAACCCTTCAAAAATGACGGAAGATTTCATAAATAGCAAGAAATATGATGCAATATTCATATAGTGAAAATGCAACAGCTATTTTCTCAGTAAAAAAACAATTATTACTATACACTATACAGTGACATTGTTTCTGAAAGCACAGACTAATACTTAAAATTGCTTCTTTGAACGTATCGTAATCGTGAATCGGTCGTGACAGTTGACAGAACGCGGCTAACTTATAATAATTTTTTTTTTTTAAATTAAACTGTATTCACGGATTTTGTTTTGAAGCATTTATTTTATGAATAAAGTATAGTATTATTATTTTTAATTTAGTCTTTAGTCTACAGTTAATAAAATATATATTTCCAAGTAAATACCTATTTTAAATAAAATTAACAATTTTCCCTTGTTTTATACATAACAGGCATAAGTAAAATATATTTTAACTTATAAACTTAACAATTCTCCTTAAACTTTAAAACATAAAAATATAAAAATATTTTTGCTAAACTCGTGGCAGTAAAATTTGTTTAAAAATTAGAAGTATAAAAAATAAATTTCAGTGTTCTGTAACATTGAAGTCTCCTCTCGAGTCTCGAACTAAATGTCCCGGGACTCGATACTAAGAAAGTCCCGGGAATTCCCGGGACTTAGGTCCCGGGAATGTCCCGGGACAGAATCCCTAGTGTAAAGGTCTTGATCTTCATATAATCAATAAACATCATTTTAAAAACACCAACTTCTTCTCTAGCAACAATAAATCTTAAATTTTTTCTTAGGAATATAAATGAATTTCAATTTAAATTATTTTAAAATAGTGCACCTAATTTAACAAAAGCAACAAAATTCGAAAAAAAGCAACTATTACAACCAAATTCGATTCAAATAAGTTGCTTTTATCGAGTATTTACTGTAATAAGATAGTGGACGCGATTTTTTTTCAAGAGTTTAAACGTCTTGAGATTAAATTTTCATGACTATTTTGGAAAACTGGTTATTAGGGCATGTGGTTGCTGTCATAATTGTGGTAATAATTATTTTGCGTTGTATAAATCGACATTGCTATTGCAGTAAATAGTAGTTTTGAGTATTTTACAACAGTACTCTAGTTTAAATTTATGGTACCGTAATAAACACACGCTGTATAGTATTTAGTGCATACCTGGTTGTTATAAAATACGTCCGGCCATGTAATAGGCGTAGGCCATTGGCCAGACAGCACGCATCAGGCCACCGGAAGAAGCAGGCTTCTGTTAACAGATAACGCTGCATTTGCCGAAATTGCTTTTAAATTGTTGAAGGTTACAGTTACGATAATTATGTAACAACAACAATCACGTAAAGCTTGAGAGGCATTTTTTTTTAAGGAACATGAGAAGTTTAATTTTTAACACGTTGTCAACCAAACAGATCGATATTTTTTTATTAATTGCAAGTAACATACCTAAAAAAATATTAGTTTTGTTGTCACGTATAAAATTTTGTGCCGAAAGTCATGTTTTGTGTATCTCTGAAAATGTGTTGGGCGGTTTTACGCAGGGCCGACTTAAGCGTATAATTTTTCAAAAATTTTATACCGTTTTTGTTACATCATACACGGTCTCATTTTAAAAGGTTTTAATAACACACAGGAAGTGTTTTTGAGAGGGGGTAAATGTATAAACCTTTTTTTTAGCTTTGCGTGGCAGTCAGATATTGCTTATAAACTAAAATGAACAATTTTTTAAATACTCCATGCAGTGGCGTACGCAGAAAAATATTTCAGGGGGGGTATTGTTTTAATTTGCAAAAATAATACTGACTAATTTCAAACGGAGCATGGTAATGGTGCAGTTAGAAAATGATCTATGGGGACTAGACACAAAAAGTGAGTCGTAAGAAAGACGTAACAGCGCCATAGACCTTTTTTTAACATTTTTATGGTCAAACGTACCCAAAAATAGCATTCATGAGTAAAATATACAAACATAATATATTTTATATGTATGGAAAAGCAGTCAGTTCTTTTCAAACTTTCGGGGGAGATTTATCCCCCTAATCCCTCCCCTTGCGTACGCCACTGACCCATGTATTAGTTTTAGTAGCACATACTACAAAAAACTGCTAAAAACGAAGTTTAAGATAGTTTTACGTCGCATTTTTTGCTATTTTGTTTACATAACACATTTTCTATTACTTTTAGTGTTACCTAGTTTTTAGTGTAAATGTTGAAATTAATGCGCTAAATTATTTATTACCGAAACGAAAAAACGCAAACTTGTTGGTGATGCGAACGTGAACCCTTGTATTCATAAAACAAAGTGCAGGTTGGTAATATAATACAAAATACATTATGTCACGATGTAACAATATAGGATGTCCCAAATTCGGGGCTCAACATGAAAATCTGGCTTATATTAAGAGCTACGAATTTTGTTAAATTGAGACAAATTTTGATGCTGAATTTAAATTTGAAAATAAAAGTGCCATGGCCCTCTTACTTCAAAAGTTATTCATGAAAAACTAAAAAGTTAATTTTTATTGCTTTATATCTACGGTGAACGGTGACCAAGTTCTTTAAAAAAAAAATTAAGGACAAATATCGCCACTGGGTGGAAACCTATACCAAACCACGTTTGATGCATCCGTTAAAGAGAATAAAAACGACAAAACTCACTTTTTTTAGTGGTCTTAAGAACGAACATAAAAATTTGATTTACAAGCATTTTTCACGTCTAACAAAAATAAAATATAGTTCTTTTTATGCACAACACCAATAACAAATATTTAATAAATATGTAATTGATAATAATATACATTTTTATTTTAACTTAAATGATATTTTTGGGAGGTATTTATTTATCTTTTATTATCATAAAATTCTAGACTACTCCTATTACCAGTGTCGTAGGCAGGATGCTTCCATGGGGAAGGTTAATAAACGCGAAAACAGCTGAGGACCTATTTTTTAGGCCACCGTTCTTTTTTTTAGATTTTTTTTGCAGCAGGATGTTTGATGGTTTCATTATGGGGGGGGGGGTTAATAAACGTTAAAAAGACCCGAAGACCTTTTTTTGGCACAAAATTTACAGTTCCTCGGCTCTATAACAACTTATTGTGAACCTATGGGGGCTTCTCACCCCCCTCCTGACCCCCTCTGCCTACGCCACTGCCTATTACATTTGATGTAAATGTAAGCTTCCTGTGTTACGACTGTCAAAAGTTGTAAATGATAGGGGTGGCGAACCTTTTAATGCACACGTGGCAATTTTTTTAAATGCTCACATTTTGAAATGCTAGCGTGCCAGGTAACTTTTGCAATAAATGAAAAAAAAAAACATTACTGATTGTGAGGAGATGAGGAGTAAATATCACAATATTTTTGTTAGATGAATATTTTTTATTGACTACTAATAGAAATTTGTAATTAAACAACAACTAAAGATACATAACTACATTTTAAAAGAAACATTAAATATTTTACCAATAGAAAGATATAATTAGACAAAAATAATAATTGCACATTACATGTGTTTACTTTTCAAACAACATTAATTAAGCAGGTACCTACAATAAGAATTAAAATAGGAGTTTTTAATGCGATTTTTGTTGTTGAATGCTTTTTGTTAAGTTTTTTATATCAGGTTGGTATTTCGTTGCTTTTAATAAAATGCTTGCTGAAGTAGAATCATCCGTTAGTGTATTTCTGAATTTATTTTTTATCAAATGCATTTGTAAAAACAGTGACTCACATGCATATGTGGAAGAAAATATAGTTAAAATAGCCGACGCTAATTTCTTTAAAGATTTGAACTCTTCTGGAATCGTTTGCCAGGCATTAATAATTTTGTTATCAGCATTATTAATTTTTTCCTCCAAACGTTCCCTTTCAATAATTTCTAAATTTTTTGTCAATAAACTTTTGCCTCCAAATTGCACTTGATTGAAAATCAATTAATTTCATTTCAAAATTTTCTAATTTTAACCATTCCAGAATTTCCAAAGCAAGTCAACTTTGATTATGTCTGGGTAAATTGTGAATTTTGAAATTTCTTGAAAACTTTTAATTGCGAAGAAAATTCATCAATTATTGATTCGTCAGCTGTGGTTGAATCTTCAGTCAATTGAATTTGACTCATTTCAATTTGACGTGTCAGATTTTCTATAAAACAAATTTAAATTTGGAAAATATTTGAAGGCATGAGAGGCAATAACTCGTTTAAATACTTGTAATTTTGTTTGAAATTCGCATAGTTTCGAAACAAAATACATGTATTTTATTTGTATAAATATAATTTCGTGTTATTAATTCATTATTAAAAAAAATAGTAATTTTCCAAAAAATTTAGAAAAGCATCTATTTCTATTGAGTGACAATAAAAATTTTCTACGTGAGGTTCGCCCAGTGGCGTAGGCAGGATGCTTCCACGGGCGGGGGGCAATAAACGCAAAAAGAGCTGAGGACCTATTTTTTTAGGTCACCACTCTCTTTTTAAGTTTTTTAGCAGCAGGATGTTTGATGGTTTCATCATGGGGGGGGGGTTAATAAACCTTTTGTTTAGCACAAAATTTACAGCTTTCCAGCTCTATACCGACTTATTGCAAACCTATGGGGGAGTTCTGACCCCCCTAACCCCCCTGCTTACTCCACTGGGTTCTCCAACCCTATTTTAGTGCATCGTTAATAGCTAGAATGTTATTCTAAAAAAATTGTTTCGATTTTGAAAACTTGGGCGGTGTAGCTTTATCGAACTATTTTGTGAAATCGTGAAAAGATTATTTGGTAATTAATACAGACCACAACTGTTTTTTAATCCGTTTCTTTAAACTATTTTTAAAATGAAAACAATGTTACTTTATAACTTTATTGATGTAAACGCGAAGGTCGGCAGTTTTTGCACCAATTAAAGAACATTTGTTCTGCGTAGATTGGTTTTATTTTTGTCGTTTGCGTTAACATACGTTTGCTCAAAATCATATCGAAAAATGTGATTCGATCATACTTATTTATAATAAACGACAAACGACATCGTACCACACCACATTGTTTACCGGTATTAAATGTTTCACTATAAAATATTAATGTGTATGTTGCTATAACGATTTCATTGTAACAATTGTAACAATTGAAATAATGAGTATAATTATTAATCTAATATAAAATGAAAGTGTTGTTATATAAGCGATTTTATTATTTATAAGTGCACAGAATGAAAAGTAAAAGGAAAATATATCATCTCGCGATTGAGATGTTCAACAGATTTTTGTATCATGTATTTTACGGGGTGAGGGGTACCTCATTAAATTCAATAACCGTGTTTCTGACCCATCCTTTTGGTTTCGATAGTTTGTTTGAATCAGTGTAGGGCGCGTTTAATATTTGATAAAATTTTAAAGTGCTAAAAATGTCAATTTTGTAATAGGTTAACTTCAAATTGTTTGTAGCAAAACCATAGGCGCAGCTTGGGGGCGGGAGGGGGGTCGGTCAGTTCCGGGCGGCACTTTTTTTGGGTCGGCACTTTTAGTCTGCCCAAATGGGGTAAAACTTATAATCTCGGGGTCATGAAGGAACAGTAGATATAATAATCAGTGCTAGCACTAGTCCCAATGAAAAATTCACATAAAAAAAAGAATTATTATCGACGTTAGACGGTAAAACGGGCTAGTCCATCTGGCTGCACCGAAAAGCCGCCCCTTGTAACGACAGAAATCACAAGTAATAAAATTTATTATAGAGTACCAACCATTCAATAAAATTATGAAACACTTCATTTATTTTAGTCATTAAATTCCATGCAGTTTTAAACTCTATTGTAAAAGGAATTTTCCACTTCCGTTCTATAGCAAACATTTGGTTTGAGGTATAAATCCCTTTCTATATTAACCAATCCTGTAATAAATATATATAAAAGTCCAGCCTGACTCTGTCTCTCTGTGACTCTCTCTGTCTGACTCTCTCTGTCTGTGACTCTATCTGTAACGCATGAATATAGTAACGCAGTAAACTACTACGGGTTCATTTGACCGACTGAGTTGTGTCTAATGAACCGTAAATTTTTACTCACGGGTAACATAACAGTGTCTAACTTGCAGCTCACGGTATTATAAAAAGTAATAGTTTAAATTTAAGATATACAATATTCCCGTCCTAGGACGGGTTACGTGCTAGTTTTGGATAATAGTAAAGTACTCTACATTATCTAACTTTGCATTAAAACATATTTAAACGTCTAAAATTCAAAAAAAATCGCGCATTTTGTCTTTTCTCCCACTTTTTTGTGTCGATCTCTGTTTGTTTTTGGAAAAATCAAGAGTTTGCAACCATTATTGAAAGGGGTGGTCACCCCGGGTGGTACGAACTGTAACTGCACCACTGCATGAAGGGCTTACTATAATTTAAAAAAAATACGGTTAGTTTTAATCATGTGAGTGCTACTGAAACGATTTCGTATATTTATTTTGTGTTTTCTGTAATACGGAACATGTTAACGTGTTTATAAGTGCAGTTTTATATTTAAAAGTGTTTATGCTTTTATCTCAAATGAATAATTGCGTTTTTGTTTAGGTAAATACGTAGAATATACAACCGTGTAATGTCTATTACATGTCAAGTCGAGGAAGTGTTTTGATTTTTTGCTCTGTTGTTCTATTTCCATGTATTTAAAAGTCAAATGTTGTTTTATCAAAACTTTTTTGCTATTTTAAGACAGACTTTTAATGTCATGTAATGGGTTTTTTAGTTTTTTAAACAAAAGTAGTCTAATTTTAAGTGAAATATGAATTATGTTTTTAGCCACTATGGGGATCTCTCGTAGGGAAATTCAAAGTTCACTGTTTATCTTTGTATTGCCAGATCCAAGTTTAAAGGCGAAGAGCGGGGGTAAGTTCGCGCAGCAGACGCCACAATATGGTCCACAGACTCCCAAACCATAGGCGGGTATACATTATTATAAACGTATTACAAAAAATTTAAAGATAAAATATACTTGACACATTTTTACAAAAAATAACTATAAACATGTTAGTAATAAATTACTTTTAATAAAAATCACACATTAAAGCTCTCTTGCAGAAATGCAAATCCAGTTGCAAGATATTTAATAAAGACGATAAGCAAATTTTAATTTAACTTATTTGTATTCACAAATGCATCACGTTTATTTATTCGTCATCACTTGAATCGCTTTCAAATTCACTATCACTGTCCCTAAGACTGATAATAAGTTCCTCACTTTGAGTATCAATAGTCAGTTCCTTATCTAAATACTTATCTTCAATTATTCGAACATGTTCACAGCGCTTTTTCCAATCATCAGGTGAAATGGCATTAAATTCTTCTTCTGCAATTGATCTTGCATCGTCAAGTTTAAAACTAACATTTTTTTTTTGCTACGTTATTCTTAACAGTAGCCCAAATTAATTCTATGGGGTTTAAATCCGGATGGTATGGAGGCAATCGTAGCACAGTGTGTCCATGTTCGTTTAAAAGAATATCAAATTTATAGGTCTTATGACGGTCTTTATTGGTTTTGATGAGGTGATACAGTTGAGGCTTATACATCTTGGGATCAAACCTTATGTTTTTGTGAATAAGCCACTTCACCATATCACATTTTCTACTATTAGACGAAGGGGCAGGATTGACTTGTACGTTATGGTATGATGCGTTATCCGTGACAACAACTGATTCGGGTGGTAAATTCGGAATTAATTTTTCTTTTAAACATTTACCATAATTTTCTGAGTTCATGTCATTATGGTAATCCCCAGTCTTCAATCCAGATTTAAAAATTAACAGGCAATTCGGTATGAACCCCATTTCTCCTCCATATTACTATGTAAAATAACGCATTTTGCTATTACTATAGTATCGGGTAATATCCATATCACTTTACGAAAATGGAACAGATATGTGAGAAACAGGTACAGCCTTGGAAGTATAATATGTTATACCTATTATCGTAAAATAACCCTTTTTAAATTCCGTAACGGTACGCCACTGTATACCAAAACAACTAAGTAAGTAGGTGTGTTTAATTCCAATTGTGTTTAGTGCGCACCCCCACCCTTCGCCTTTAAACTTGGATCTGGCAATACTTAGATGTGCTATAGAATAAGTGGGTTCGCCCCCCTGAGCCCGCTATTAGCGCCCCTGACTTAGTTGATAAACTCAAGAAAGATTTAAAAATTTGTTAATTATCGACATTGAAAATAAAACAGTAAAAAATCTGAATCCCGAAGAAATTCTCGATGAATTTGTTTCTAGAGGAAACCGGAAGATAAATTTTAACTTATAAATAAGTTCAAATTCGCACTGTGCTTTTGTTTGTTACATAAGTACGATGTACCAGTGGCGTAGCTAGGGTTTGTGCCGCCCGGGGCGGTCCCTGAATTTGCCGCCTCTATAAATAAGGGTTGCCAACTTTTGATTTTTCCAAAACCAAGCAGAGACACAAATATATTGGGGGGTAAACAAAATGCGCCGCGGGCGAATTTTTTTAAATTTTAGACGTTCAAACGCGTTTTAATGCAAAGCTAGATAATGTAGAATACTTAACCATCTTCCAAAATTACAGTTTTACAGTAGAACCTTTTCTGA
The DNA here is from genome assembly GCA_947652605.1 of Elmis aenea. NCBI lineage: Eukaryota > Metazoa > Arthropoda > Insecta > Coleoptera > Elmidae > Elmis > Elmis aenea. The sequence continues at coordinate 26,698,764 of OX393584.1, forward strand.
TTTTTATTTTCCTTAATCAGATCGCCCCCACTGCCTCGAAATTATTTTTAATAAGGGTGAAAAATCCCTGTTACAATAGAGTTTAAAACTGCATGGAATTTAATGCCTAAAATAAATGAAATGTTTCATAATTTTATTGAATGGTTGGTACCGTATCATAAATTTTATTAGGAACTTGGAATTTCTGTCGTTACAAGGGGGCGGGTTTTGAGTGAAGCAAGGTCAAGTTGCCCGTTTTATCCTCTAACTTCGATAAGAATTCCTTTTTTTAAATTAATTTTTATGAATTTAAAAGCGCCAAAGCCTGTACTGATTATTATGTCTACTGATCCTTCATTACCCCGAGATTTTCATTTTTAGCCCATTTGGGTAGACTAAAAGTGCCGCCCCAAAAAAATGTGCCGCCCGGGGCGGAGCGCCCCCCCCCATTTGTTTAATATTGCATATTTTATGAGATACAGCATAAACTTGCATTTTTTGAAATGCAAACCACAATTGATTTTAGTGTCATTCGGGAGCTTATTTTTTTTCTTGATAGTAGAAAGTATTTATTTCAGGTGTTTTTAATTTTTTTGTTTAGCCTTTGGTACCATATTAAATTCAATCGTGTACCATCTTAAGAACGTATGGCTGAGTCAATTTGATTTTAATTTATCAACTAAATTATTTACACCGTGGATCTGGTCACGCGAGTAATAATTTTGAACAGCAGTAACGTGTATGTTAATTTTTCGTTTGGCTTTTAACTTGTTCAACTACTTTTTTTTGTCTATAAAATTTTCTTGCGGGACATAGATTGGATCATCACGTTTTGTTAAAATTTGAGGTGCTGTGACGTATTTTAAACAATACGCCTAACCTTGTCTCGGCATTAAATCGTAAAACACTTAATAAATATCCTTGTCAGGTTGTTGAGATGATTAGCAAAATTAATAACTTAACTTGTACATTAAAAAAAGAGCGCTTAATTGTTAAAATTCTGATTATCTATTGCAATTAGTCTGAAGAACAAGTTGATTGTATTAAGAAAAAGTTTTACTTAACCTTGGCCTTCGTTGGGGTTACGTGCCAGGGGTCCTGCGAATGTGGAAAATCTTTAACAATAAAATTTTGATTTGTCGGCATGTACAGGGTGGTCCAAATTCGATGGGTTTACATGGGTATCTCGCTTAATAGGTAAGATAGAGAAACGGTTAAATTACCAAAAATGTGCAGTTTTACAGGACAAACTCGGAACCGTTTTCAAAAATATTCTATCATTTTCGGTTTTTGAGTTATTAGCGAAAAACTTTTTTCTTGTCATATTAATAATGTGTCATATCTCCGTTACTGTTGTAAATATCGAAAACATTTATGAAGATTATTTTAAGATATTTTTATGTTAAATTCAATGATACTAAAAAAAAAAATTACACTCGCCTTAAAAAATTATGACACGAACTTATCTTTTTTTAAATAAAAGCTATAGTTGGCTATGACCTATTTAAATTTCTTATTTTTTCTCTTTCCAAATAAATAAGGGTTGACGTATTTATTTTCAATATTAAGCTAGTTACAAAGGTTTTTTTTTTAAAGATAAACATGGGTAAAAACAAAAGTAGGCTGTGAAAACAAAAAAAAACAAGATTTGAACAAATTAGCAGTTATGTGAAAAAATATGAATACGATTAATTATAACAATTGACCCTGAAGCTCGGTGGCTGGTTGGTATGCAACCTAGCGAGTAAAATCGGGAGGCGTGGGTTCGAATCCCGCGGCCGTCTGTCATCGTAGGGGTTTCAGGTGGTTTCCCCTACCTACTATAGGCAAATGCTGTGACAGTACTTCCACCTACCCTTACCTTACCCACCCGTTCCTTGTTCCCCGCTCCCTCCTCCCAGACGCTAGAGACCATAGATGTCGAAGCGTACCTAAACTCTCAATTAAAAAAAAAAAAAAACCTTCTAACCATAAACGACAAAACTAAATCTCGTTTAAGTAATCGTTGTGATTTTGTACCACATAAGTTTTATTAAGTTTTTTATTTATTTTTTGTTTTCACAACCTACTTTTTGTTTTTACCTATGTTTATCTTTAATAAAAATTTAAAAACCTTTGTAACTTGAGTATTATTAAAAATAAATACCTACATCAACCCTGATAAGTATATTTGAAATGAAATAAAAATAAGGAATTTTAATAGGTCATCGCCAACTATAGCTTCCATTTAAAAAAAGGTAAGTTTGTGTCATAACTTTTTAATCATGAGTCCTTCTACTGTTAGGTGTAGGACTGTTGAGTTGGGTGGTGCTGACTTTTTCCATGTTTTTCTGTCTTATGCTAGCTTTTTTTTATGTCTTTCCATTTGATGTGTCCATGCGTTGCTGCTATTTAACTTCGTCTTGCTAGGTGTTTCTCGGTCTACCTCTTTTGATTTTTCCCTGTGTTCTTGCTTCATAGGCTTTTCTGGTTAACCTTCCTTTTTTCATCCTATAAATGTGACCCAACCTTCTCAGCTGCCTTTCTTGTATTTTTGTTTCAACTGATTTTATCTTTAATTGTTCTTTATATGTTTCATTTCTGATTCTATCTTTTTTGGTTCTTCCTTGGATTTTTCTTACAAATCTCATTTCTGCTGCATTCACTCGGCTACTATTTTTATTTGTGAGTGTCCACATTTCACTTCCGTATAAAAGTGCCAAAGTTACTACCTTTTTTACCACTTCCACATTTGTTGGTTTTGGGACTTCTCTATTTCCAAAAAATGTTGTTCTTAAACTGTTTAATATTCTTCCCATATTTCCTGTCCTTTCGCTTATTTGTCCATTCCTCCATTTTTCTCTATGATCACTCCTAAATATTTAAAGCTTTCTACCTGTTCCAACCTAAGCCCATTTAAAGTGGTTATGCCCTTTGTTCCCTGTTGTAACGATCATAGTTTTAGTATTTATTTTCATATTGATTTTGTCCAATTCCTGGTTTAGGGTTTCTAGATTATGTTGCAAATTCTTTTCTGTTTCCGCGACTAAGACCATGCCATCTGCGAACATTAACTAAGCTATGTTTATTTTTTCCATTATCCAGTTGCCTAGGTGAAACGGTCTCATTTTTTATTTTACTTTTGTTATTACCCCATCAATGACTACTGAGAATAATAATGGACTGAGCATGCATCCTTGTTTAAACCCTCTTTTGTTTCAAACTCTGCCTATTCTTCATTTTGTGTTCTTACAATACAATACAAATAAAGTTAATAAAATCATTTTTTTTCTGCTTTAGAATGTAGACAGCAAAACTGATTGCAGTTTCCGATTACGAACAGACTGTAGAAAAGAAATTTGGAGAACATCACGAGAGGAAAATTCATATAAGGTAAGCCCAAACAATGTACATCATCTGTAGAAAAAAAAAAGATTTTTTTCTTCATGTTTTTATAAAAATCCAAGTTTATTGTTCTCTTAAAAAAAAAGACTGTTAAATAAAACAGGATTGTTGCATGTAGCATGCATGTAAGTATTTGCGTACGGCATTTGCGAAATCTCACGCAACCACGACCTTCGCAGCTACCATAAGATTCTAACTTAAAAATAATATTTACAGTGTTCGACAAGCTATTATAAATAATTACAAACTTTGGGCAAACTGTTTCGAAGCTCCGTAAATATAATCTATATAGAAATTATTAATTGATTTGTTTTGATTATAAAACAATACATTTTTATAAAATCAAAATTCGAATATGCGCAATGATCATACAAAACATTTCTTATGTTTGCCTTGAAAATTGTTTACAAAGCATAAATACCTTAAACAAATTTGGCCGTACAAAGTCGGCTAATTTATGATCAATCGAATACCATAATCTATTGTTCCAAATAACTTATTTAAAACTGCGATTATTTAGAATTTCCCTCCAAAGATTTACTGAACATGATAATTTTTCCTAGAACCGTACGTTAATTTGAAAATTTCCCGGTCGCTTCGCGTAAAGGGTTTTTACATCCTTTTTGTGACGTTTTTCCAGGTCGTTGCCCTATGATGTAATGAAAATATTTTTAATTTCGGTGAATGTTTACACTTTTAGTTTGTTCCTATGCCAATTATTAAAGCTGATGTAATCGTGTCCCACTGCGGGTATTTGCAGAATTTTTGTTGTAAACCTTAGCCAGATATGCTTGTGAATGAAATTACGTCAAATACTTATATGGCGTCTGTGTGAATGTATGTGTATGTCCGTGAGTGTATGTTTTGAAATCACCTTCCATTTTTTCGGAATAACTTCGGGATATTTTGATTGTGTGAAAACATGTTTTTAAAATATCTCCTTCGTTATTCTAAATATTTTGCAGTCAGAAAAAAAAGTGAAAACCAGTACGACAAATAAGAAAGTTAAAAACAAAACTCAATCGACTTGACAAAAATAGGATAACATTATTAAAGGATCTCTTAATAAATCTTCACAATAATTTAAAGTTTTTGAAGCGGACTCTTAATAAAAATACAAGTTATTGGTATCGATGGATTGGTTAGAATATGCTCCATTGAAATAACCGCTTGTACCAGCATAGTTCCATTTAAAAAAATTGACTTTTTGTCAAAAAACCGATTCCGCAACCTTCAAAGCCGATTAAAGTAACCTAAATGTATTTAAAATTTACAAAAACGTTTTTTGGACAATTGTTGACATAATAAAAAATGTATGCAGGTCACGGCACCCTTAATAAAAATCTAAATTTGTTTCAAAAAATTGTTGAGGTTATAAAAATTAACCAAAATAGTGCAGTTGTGTCCAAAATCGCTTCCTATTTCCAAAAATAGAAAAATATACTGGGTGTTCCATTTAAAATAACAAAGTTGGGGTCATTTCCGGCGAAACCGGAAGTAAAACAAATGTGTGCATGTGCTCAAACAGCGCGGGTTTTTTGCGCATATCATGTCTAAAATTTCATTTATTTAAAATCAAAACTAAAGAAAAAAAGGGGGTGTACCACACTTCATTTACACCCGGTATACGTAACCCCATGTCACGTGAAATATCATGCTTTATTTGAACCAATAAAATTTATGCAAAGAAATGAACCAATGAAATAAAAGGGTAATTTCTACCGTGAGACGCTGAACGAAAAGTGTAAATCTCTGCAGAAGTTTCAGGTGACATTAAGTTTTCCCAGAAGCAACCTGGGAACAAAGCTATAAGCACAATTTGATGATAGTGATATGAATGGTAGATAGTACCTCGTCTCTTTGCCAATTATAATTCAGCTATTGGGGGTATAGACTTGCTAGACCAATCTGTAAATAAATCGAGTGTCCATCCAAGGTAAGAAGGGGGGGTGGACTCTTTGGACCCACATGCTATACGGTGTAACAGGAATGCCTGGAGGTTACATTCATTAGCAGGTAGGAATATTGATTTACTGAATTTCATACGAAGTGTATCAAGACATCACTTAAGAGTTTTTGAGAAAGCTCAACATTTCAGGCATACAAATACTGTCCCAAAAAGTATTATACAGGACCAAGGAGGACATTTTGCCAAGAAAATTGATAAACTATTTTGCCCGCATCAATGAGCAAGGTGGATTTGTATCAAATGCCATGTCACACTTTGTTTAAAAAGAGAATGTTTTACAAAGTTCTATAGTGGATACCTACCAGTTTTCAATTGTAAATTACTACAATAAATTAATAAAAAATTATATGACTTGTAATTTTTTTTACGCCTCTATGTTCCCGTCGTACTCATATGAGTACCTACGTACATTTTTTTCACTTCTTTTTCAAAATATTCTTAATTAACTTGCATAATTTATACTTTGGTCATATTTTTAATAAGAAAAAACGTTTTATTTGAAAATTTGAAAATAAACATATTTTTGGGAACAAATGGGTTAAAACAACCTTACCGGATAATTTTTTTTTAAATGCCCTCAATTGCCCCAGTCAATTAAACGTTATTTACATTTTAGCTATGCTCGTTTTATCGCACTAATGAAGCAAAAAAGTTTACAAACAAATAATAATGTAGCGATTGTTCGACTTTCGATAAGTAGGCTGTTGGTGTGTGGTATTAGCAAGTAAATTGGTTAGATGGCAGTTTTATTTTCCTCGTTAGGTGTTTAAGATATGCTGCTACACATTATTATAATTACACACCTTAACCTTCCTTACGTTTAGCAATCTCTAAAATTTTTGAAGACCAGTTTAAAGTTTCAAAACAAAAAAACTTACATGCGGTTCGACAATTTTTCGTAATATTAATACGTAAATAGGACAAAAAATGCGTTAAAATATGTGAATGATGAAATGAAAAATGCTTGTAGTTTTTAAAGAGACAATTAAAATGTTATATCTCGTTTAATCTATCTGATATTTGTTTTTGATATAGAGATAACTGATCTCATATGAATAACAATTAATTCGATTGTTTTTGTGCATCACGATACCTATCAGTAACTTATGATATAAATGTAACTATTGTATACAAAACGTTTTATAATAAATTGTGTAACATAGATAACCTTCGATAGGCCAAAACACATTGTAGACAATGTGTTGCCATAATGATTTTTGCAATTAGTTTTTGATAAAGATGTTAGCAAATAAAATATAGTGTTATAAGATAAACATGTACAGCATTGTAATGCCACATACAGTGTATTATACGATTTTGTTTATGTCAGCAGTTTCCAAAATGTGCAGGCTGGAAACTAGAAGTGTTTATGATATTTCTCGATATTTCTGTGTCAGACCAAAATGCGAGCAAATTTTTTCAAAGGAATATAACAGTGACTTATTTTGTATGAAAATTTAGAGGGTTTGATTATTGTAGACACTAAAAAAGTTGTTAGATATTATCAATATGTTTTATGGAACTTTCTTAGGGATTTTTTTTTAATGACACACGATTTGAAAGGTTTATGGTTTATTTAACTTATTTCTCTAAAACGTCTTGTTTATCGTAAAATTAACTCTCTTTGAAAACCATCAAGTTGTAAACCCAATGAAAGAGAAAAAAAGGAATTCAAAATTATTATTAATATTTAGTCATGAGTCCTCTACTGTTAGGTGCAGGACTGTTGAGCTGTGTTGTGCTGATTTTTTTCCATGTTTTTCTGTCTTGTGCTAGCCTTTTTATGTCTTTCCATTTGATGTTTCTATCCGCTGCTGCTTTTTTAACTTCGTCGTGCCAGGTTTTTCTTGGTCTACCTCGTTTGTTTTTTCCCTGTGTTATTGCTTCATATGCTCTTCTGGTTAACCTTTCTTCTTTCATCCTATTCAAAATTAAGCTTTTAAATACTGATAAAAGTAAAGGATTTCATAGGTTTACTATACAGGGTGGGAAAATTACGATGTTTTCATATGGAATATCGGTAACTATAAGGGTTATGGAAAAATGGACCCCGCTTCCTCGATCTCTTTTTTCGAGAAAAAGTTTATGGTGAAAACTAAAATCGGTTATCGTCTTTTGTTTTCGAGTTATGACCGATAACTCGATTTTTCGACTTTTCGTTTTATGACTTATATCTTGCTGGTTTATGAAAATAAAGAAAAATAATTTTGACGTTCTACAGGCATTTTTTGATAAGAATGCAGTGGCGCAGACAATTTTTCAAAAACAATTCGGAATTCGAGTTGTGACATTAGGTTGTATTTTTTGAAATGGAACCTATAGTTGGCTGTGGCATCACGAGAAAGAGGATTTTTTCCCATTCCAATGACATATATCATGTGGGGTCGATTTATTCATTTTACTTACAAACTTACATTATAGCAAAAATTAGGTAATTTCTCATATTTTCTTCTAGTAGTAGGCTTTTGTCATTAAGAATATACCTGGTAAAACATACTGGAAATGTAATCTGGGACACCCTGTATAAAAAGGCTAGTGCATCATAAACAATACTCAAAGATATGTTTCTATATAACAATAGATCTTAACAAACTTTCTGAAGTAACTGCAAACAAAAATCAGTTACTTTGTTTTAACTTTTATGGAGCACATCTTTTGTTGCAGAGCATACATAATACTGAATGTTTCCAATACGTCATAGCATAATCAATTAGACCTGACAACAGAATAATATATAAAAATGCGAGATATGGATGACCTTAAACTTGCTTCGATAAAATCTAAAGAATTGAATCAATTAATCATTTGTTAATGAAGAGTTTTAGATAGATTTCATTTGACCGCGCAAAGAAACGTTTTTGTGCCACTTACTTAACACTGTTCACCTCGAGATTAAGTTGAATCACAAAGCTGATAGTTACCTACGTGTTAAAAAAGAATTTTTTTAACAAACAATTCGCGTAACTTTTTCATCCGATGACTCTTGAGTCACAACTAATCAATACTTTTTGTGTCATATACTTTTAATTCCACCTCAAAACAATTTTATCGATAATTTGACAGAAACATTCGCGTTTAATTGTTGATTGTTTTTATTTTTGTACTTTAAAAACACGAAATGGCTTACGAATATTACGAAAAGTATGATATGTTAGATTGTTTTATTCAAATATTCAAAGTAATAATAATTCTGAAGCTGCAGGTGAAACTTATTTTAATTAAATTAAATTTTTCTCCTAGTTCATTCATATTATTATTACTATTTTTATATAAATTATCTTTAATGTGTCCCCAAAATGCATTTTGTTTTAATGTTCCAAAAATAGATTTATTAGGTTGTCTTCTGTATGGGTAACGATTAAAATAAGTTTCACTTACAGCTTCAGAATTATTATTACTTTGAATAAAACATTCTTAATTTATCATACTTTTCGTAATAGTGGTAAGCCATTTCGTGTTTTTAAGATACAAAAATAAAAACAATCAGCAATTAAACGTGATTGTTTCTTTCAAATTATCGTTAAAACTACAGAATGACAGGTTTTTTACAAGGTATATTCATAATGACTAAAACATCTGCACGAGGAATTTCGTTCGTTTAAAAATTCATTGTGGGTTTTCTCATTCTAAAAAATAATTCATCTAATTTAAACAAACCTGTATCTCTTATCAGTGGCGTACGTAAGGGGGGGGGGGGTACGTAAGAATATGAGAATTTGAGATATCTGCCATCGGTTTTGGCGTTGTTTAATCAGCATTACATTTATTAACTTTGCCTAATATAAACCTATGGTCTACCTCTTATAATAAGCGAAATCCCAATTTTGTCTTTTACTTTGCAACAGCCTGTATAATATTCTTTTGATAAATTGGTGTGGCAACAATTTTTTTTAAATCACTTAATACATGTACTTTATCGGTTAATGGCATTTTTAAAATTTACTGTGATTGCTATGAAGTGCCATTCATTATGATAAAAAAGTAGATTAAGTGTTTGAAAATCTTTTTTTTACACAATGATTGTTAAAGACTTCAATTACTTGTATTTAGGTCCCTTTAATATCTAGTAGTGTATTGCTTTTTGTTATTTCACATAAAAATGAGAGACAAAAATTTAGAGATTTATCCTTTTGCAAGTATACGGGTGTCCACCTAGTGCGTATTTCTTTCATAGCTGCTTTATTATTCCAAATAGAAGTAATGTTTTAGCACACAATTTTATTCTAAAATTCTTAAAGACTAGGTATTTTTACAAGATGTCCCCATTAGTGTTTTTTGGTTTCTAACATAAAACACAAGTATGTCGTGTTACGCACATTCACTATGCTCTGCTTTAGCACTGTATCGCTATATACACTACACCAGTTCAAAAGGTTTTATCCTCTTGAGCCGTCTTTTCAAACCAGCCTTATCTAGGAGCTGCAGCACCTCGGTGTTGCCATGGGAGTGAAGTCTTCTCTCGTGCTTTTCTGCGAACTTTGTGATCTCTTCTCTGACGGTTGGAATCTTCAGATCTCTGTCTAGGTGATCATTCCGATAGTACCATGGAGCATCGATAATACCTCGGAGCACTCCTTTTTGAAATACCTCTCTTATCTATATTGCTTTTGGCTGAACCCCATAAGTCCAGACTGGCTTAAGGATTTGTTTGTATAGTAGCATCTTATTATGCACAGACAATTGTGACTTTTTTCCAATCAGAAAGTACATTTTTTTGTATTTAAGGTCAAGTTATTTTTTTTTTTTTAATGTGTTCTTTCCATCAAAGACGAATATCCAGATTCATTTCCAAGTATTTTGCTGTATCGCAATGTGGGATTTTGGCATTGTTTATTGATATCTTTCAAATATAAAGTTAGTTCAGGGGTACCCCAAGGTTCTAATCTCGGTCCACTATTATTTTTACTTTTTATTAACGACTTGCCACTATCCATAAAATACTCTAGTAATTTAGTTTTTGCAGATGACCTAAAATTATGGTTAAATGTGAGATCAGTCAGTGATTGTGAGTCTCTACAAAATGACATTAACAATATATATCAATGGAGCATGGAAAATAAGTTGCACTTTAACATTGCTAAATGCTCGGTGGTATCATATCACAGGAAGCATAGTCCAATAATGTTTCAGTATACAATGAAAGACATTTTGATGGGAAGGAAAACGAAAATTAACGATTTAGGAGTTATGTTTGACCCAAAATTAAATTTTGCTGAACATATACGTAAAAGTACAGAGGCAGCACTTAGATCATTGGGGTTCGTATTGCGGAACACTTAACACTTAAACATGTTAGCTCTTTTTATTTTCTGTACAATTGTTTTGTGAGAAGCAAATTGGAATATGCTTCTGTCATATGGAATCCTTTTTATGAAATCTATATAAAACAAATAGAAGCCGTTCAAAAACGATTCGTACGTTATATAATTTTTAAACAGACTGGTCTTTATCCATATTTAACATCTTATAAAACTATGTTGAGTGAATTGCAGCTTATATCCCTTGAGCGAAGACAGTGTTTGCTGGATCACGTGTATATTTTCAAAATCGTTAATCACAAAGTCTATGTCACTATAGATCTATTAAATAAAATTTCCTTTTTAGTGCCTCGATCAAACAGCCGTTGGGCTAGTACATTTTATTTGAACGAACCTCGTACTAATTTGCTTCAGGTGTCACCTTTGTACAGAATGTGTAAGGTGGCAAATATTTTTTCAGACATTGATATTTTTTATAATTGTAGTGTTTCAACTTTCAAAAACAAAGCTTTACTGATTTTACGTGCACCAGTTCAATATGATTTATTTTTGTATTAATTAATGCACATATATTTATTTGTAATATTTTTCTTTATGTTTTGGCTGATTAATAAAAGCATAGTTATATTATGTATTATGTATATATCTGAGGATAGATTTGTATAATAAAATTAATTGATTTTTCTTAATGCACACATTTATAGTACCTATAATGTTACATATATTATTACGTACCTTTATTATATTATTGTATATCGCCCTATGATTTGGGTTTACCCCTGTTGGGTGTAATTTAATAAATAAATAAATAAATAAATATCGCGAATAGTTCATTTTGCTTGTAAGTAAAGTTAATATGTGCTGATTTACTCTCGTTGATTTTAGATTATGTAGCTTATGATCTCCAACAAATTGTGTAGGTACCAAAACTTTTTTTCTATTTTGAATAATAAGGCAGATATGAAAGAAATACGCACTAGGTTGACACCCTGTATGTGATAATGTATTTTATTAAACAAACATTGTAGATTTATGCAGAGGTATTTTGCTGTTTGTTTGTAAAGTAAGCAGAATCTATTTTTTTTAAATTTTCGTATTATGTCTAAAAGTATGCATGATGTATGCCAGCAGTTTCTCTTTTAAAAAGGAATGACCCAAAAAAACTGCTCCAGTTTTCAGCTGTCAACAATATTTACTTAAAATTTGCATAATACGAACAACAATGCGTTATTTAAAAATCAAATGGTTTATTCGAAAATCCGTCGGTTCAAGTTGCTAAACCGTTTTCATTCTAATTACTATTGTTTATATTGTCAAAAAAATGGTGTCACGGTCTTGAAGTTTAAACAATTGTTAAATATTGATCTTAGCCATTAATTGTTCTGTAAAATTTATTGTTTTGTTGCGAGGAATGATATACCTACTATACCTAATTATTTATTTTTAATTCTTCTTCCTCTTAATCGGTTCCTTTTGTACCTTTCGGTGTCGGTGTATGCTCTTCTATTTCTGTGTTATGTTTCTCCACTCCTGCCTATTATTTTTCATTGTAATTGTTATTTATGAAGTTTTAAGCCACAAATTTGTTGAAAGGGTTCTAAAGAGGGAAAACAAGTTTTTTGTGAGGTCATAGCCAACTACGGTTTTCAATTAAAAAAATGCGAGTTTGCAATTTATCTAAGAATTTAAACAATATTGAAAGAAATGAATGTTTTCATTGTATATTGCGTAAATGAATCTACAACTTTTTTCCCAAAATTATTTTTGTACCGTCAAGTACAGGGTCCCTCCCACAAGGTATTCCTTCGCAATTTTTTTTCATATATCGAATGTTTAGGACCTAAATAAAACGTTTTTACCGATTATAATTTTTTTCATGTGTCCCTTCATATACAGGATGTCCCAAATATAGAGAACAGCATGGGGATCTCGTAAACGGTAAGAGACACAGAGTTGGTTAAATGGTTCTAAATGGTCTATGATTCAAGATCAACTGTTTTATGAAAAAAAAGCTAAAAAAACTGATATTTTTTGCGCTATTGATAAAAAACAAAACACATCAAGTTTTTAATTTTTGCTCATAACTTGCTTAATTGCAATCACACTCAAAATATTATTCGACATTGCTCGGGCACTTTTTTGGGTAGATTTAAAATTTGTCAACAATTTTTTACCTATCTTCATTTGGTTTTGTTATTTTAGCCGTATTTAAAATAAGACAGTTTAAAAAACAAAAACAAAGAAGGTAGGTAAAATTTGTTGACAAATTTTAAATCTACGCACCAAGTGCCCCAATAATGTCGAATAATATTTTGAGTGTGATTTCAAATAAACAAGTTATAAGCAAAAATTAAAAACCTGATTTGTTTTGTTTTTTATGAATAGCGCAAAAACTATTAATTGTTTTCGATTATTTTTTTTCATAAAATAGTTGTTCTTAAATCATACCACCTCTGTCCCATAATAATAGTGGCAGTTGATTAATTTAATTTGTCCCATAATAATAGAAGCAAAAGAAAATAAATATAGAATGCAGCATATTATCAAAAAAGTGGATTAAATTAAACACTGATTTTGATCGAAGGCTTCGCAATCTTGCGCTACAACTGCATTCGCCAATAATCCCTGTTTAAATATTCACTTGCTACTATTATTATGGGACAGAGGGAGTAGATCATTTTGACCCATTTAACTAACTCTGTATCTCTTAGCCTTTACGAGATCCGTATGCTCTTCACTGTATTTGGGACATCCTGTATATGAATGGACACATGAAAAAAATTATAATCGGTAAAAACGTTTTATTTAGGTCCTAAACATTTGAGATATGAAAAAATTTGCGAAGGCATACCTTCTGGTATGGACACCCTGTATAACCGAGTTATTGACGATTTAAAAAAAATGTTTATTTTAATTTTTCACTAGATAATGTTCGATGTATAATTGCAATATTCATAAAAATGTCATATCTTGCAGTTTACAAAGGTTTTTGCACGCTTGCAATTTCGACGTACTTCAAAACCGACAAGTGAAATTCACTTGTTTATTGTTTTGAGTGCCGGCAATATTATATTACACTTGAGAAATGTTTCTAGAACGTTTTAATGAGGAACGCCGTAAGATAATGCAACTAATAGATTTGTCTAGACGAATTTTAAATGACTTTTAAGTCGATAAGTGTTTGATATTTTTATTATTATTATTACGAGAGATAACTACTTGACAATTACTCTTTGTAAGTTAGATTTAGAATCATTTACATGATAATAGAAGCTTGATTTAAGATAGACAAATCGTGTCACACAGATTGAAATTGATAATGTACTTAAACTGAAAAAAAAATTTTAAAAGTAATTTTTGGGATAACTTTATATGGATTATAAGGAAGACATAGATTTCTTTAGGTTGAGGTGTAATCTAGATACAAAAAAATTTGCCCCAATTCAACCGATTTCGTAGCTTTTAAGATAAGCAAGATCCACATGTTGATACTCGAATTGATTTTAATTAAAATATAAAAATAATTTTAATTAAAATATTAGCACTTCAAAATTGTGGGTTCTTAGAAAAAACTCCATTGTTGGCTTTGATTTTTACAATTTAAATATATTATATCGACAGACAAATAGTCGTATTTTTTTTAAATGCGCTTCTGTTTAATAAAGCAACTTTCTCTTATCTTAAAAAATGTTTTACAAGTTGTTTGAAAATGTATACATATCAATTATAGTTGCAATTAGCATTTTACGATGTGGTTGGTACAATAGCAGTACAAAACGCGCAATTCGCTACTTTTTAACATTATTCTCACTTTCACATGGTTCCAAAGTGAATGCCAATACATTTTTAAAATTAATTTCGACTGGAGGTTAATAAAAAAATTGTGTTAGAGAAATTACTGGTCGAGGAAATTTGGAAAAGTGTCTGGCGAAAGCTAAACACTTTTATTATGTATTTGTACATGTAAAGATTTTGAATTCTATTTTAATTTTATCGTCACGTTTGAAAATTTATAAATAATATTTTTGGGTCTATGAAAGTTATTTTTATTTTATAAATTGTAAACAGTGTGTTTCGCTTATTGATGTGGCACTATTGCTATCACCGTAAATAATGAAATTGCATTGCCTTTTAAAATTTTTTTATTAGTTTTTTCTTTACTTAATAGCGTAACTTTATAAAAATCTCTTCAACTTGTGTTGAATGAATGCTGATTTGTTTGGTTTAAAACAATATATTAAAGTGTTCTTTAACACATATTTTTATGTTTCTTTTGGTTTCGCCTATGTAACAAACACCACAATTACAATTCTTTTCGTAAATTCCTTCGCAATGATGAAGAGACGAATCTAGAGTAAATATTTTTTACAAAAAGGGATTTCTCATACCTACATACAATGGCTCACTTACATAACTAAAATATTTTGTTTTGTTTTGTTTAATTGTCGACTACACTCGTTTTGATTCGGTTTTAAATACAAAACATTCGATGTAGTACGCACTTTTGTATGTTGAAATCAATTATGTAAATAAAAAACCCGTCTGCCTGTCTCAGATCGCGTCTTTGTTTAACTCATTAAATATTAATGTAAATTTTGCGTAATTACAACGCCTAAAAGTTTTTCAGCAGAGTAGAAGCGTATAAAAAAGTTTTAAAAAAACTATAGTTTTCCCAGTTGCTGAACTTCTGAGATGTTTCGAATTCCTCACGGATCTAGTCATAATTAGCATAAAAAATAATGCGTGTAGTTCTTGTTTTTTCTTTGCGGCGATTTTCAGTGCTTATTAATTATACGCCAACTTCCAACGCTTTTGATTTGAGCAAGGTCACAGTGAAGAATACATTTTTGTTTCCTAGAGCAACAGCGCCACATCTTACCTTGAAAATTTCCAGTTGGTTCTGTTTATGTTTTTTTGTGTGCCATTTCGTAGTTAATTTATTTGATGATGATTGTAACAAAAGATCATTTGTTATCATAGTTGCCGTTGTGGTTTGTTTCTCGGATAACTTAGTTTAAGTAGAAAAATAATTTTATGTATTTTATTTTGAACATGTACGAATCAAATTCCATACTCAAACACAGCAAAATATTAAGGTATTACATTCGCTAAGGTACGCTGGAAGGTTCATGTCAAGAAAACAAGGGAAGAAATAGGTATCAAACATAAAAAAATGTACTGGCTAATTGGGAGGAATTCCTCTCTGTCGCTACATGATAAACTTTTGCTTTGCAAGCAAATTTTAAAGCCTGTATGGATGCAGCGATGCACCAAACAGAATAATATTCAGACCATCCAGAGATTCCAGAACAAAACACTAAGGAACATCGCTGATGCACCTTGGTATTGCAGAAATAGTGACATACATCGGGACCTCAACATGTACACTCTAACCATTAGGAAGTTTGCCAAGAGCCATGAAGAGGGGCTCCATCAACATGTAAACGTCGAGGCGATCTAGCTCCTGGACAGGATTAGTAAGAAGACTTAACTTGAGTTAGTTTAAGCAAAAGTTTAAAAGCAGAGACTGTGCGGTAGTGTGCACGTTAATAATTTGTGTACTTATATGTTAGCAAACTACTATTGGGTAAACCGGTAAACCTTAGACTAAGTTTGAACATTATTAATTTAGGCTAGAATTAAACTGCTCATTGGTCTCAAAGACCAGATTGCATTTTTATAAACTCTATTAGGATTGGAATTTAAAAAAAAAAGATTTTATTTACCAACATTATTGAAAATTGTTAAAATTTCCTAGTAATAAAAAATTTAAAAGGAAAAATGGTGAAAGATAATTTTTAAAACTTCTAAATCACTTTGTTGTAGTTGTTCTTTCTAATAATATGCCAAGGGAAAATTTGTACTCAAAGGCGTAACTAAAACAGTTTAGCCCCCATGCAAAAAAAATCTTGACCTCCTGATTTATAACGCTAAAGAAAAAGTTGAAGGGTCCCCAAGAGCCAACTTCGTGTATAATTATGATTTTTGGCAGGGTTGGATTAACTGTTAAGCCAAGGGTGTCCAACTGAAATCATTTGGTGGGCCAAATAAAATATTGCAAAGTCTTTGATGGGCCACACATATAAATATTTTATAACTTTTTGGGATTTGTTTATAATATTTTTCTTTTATAAATTTATTGAAGTAAATTTTAAGAGGAATCCAAAAATGTAAAAATATACAGGGTGTTCCATTTAAAATTTTAAAGTTTGAGTCCGTTTCCGGTTGAACCGGAAGTCGCATTGCAACCTTAATATTTTCATCGAATCCGAAATGTACCATAACGCTCAGCTACATAATTTCTTTGTTACATCTGCAATGGTATTCTAGATCTGATTCCATAGTTTTGCGCAACCCTGTATATGTATACCGGGTGATTCAGTTTGACTGTCGCACGCCTATAACTTTGTAAGTATTGAAAATAACCCCAACAAACCTTACATATTTGAAATCGGCGAGAAATTCTCTATTAAGTGATGTGCTTTTGTTACCTCTACGATGGCGTATGTCAAATCCGCGATAGGCAACTGTTTTTTTTTTTAAAATTATATAGTATACATTTTTTTGTTGATTCGGATAGAGAATTTAAGTCTGAATCCGAACACGTACTCAAAAAGTAGGCATACATAAGAAAATTTTCGAGAAAAATCAGTTCAAAGTTTATTCAAATCATAGCAAACAGTCTATTTAACATAACAAAAAACGATCAAATCTTAAAAATTATACGGTAACAATCAATAGAAATGTATTAAAAATTAATTTTTAATAAAAATAAAAACAAATAATAAACACCGACTTAACAAATTAGATTTTAATGTATTCAAAATGGCCGCCACTGCTGATGTTTCTCGATTTTTTTTAAATGTATGCCTACTTTTTGAGTACATGGTCGGATTCAGAATTAAATTCTCTATCCGAATCAACAAAAAAATGTATACTATGTACTTAAAAAAAAAACAGTTGCCTATCGCGGATTTGAAAAAAATGTCATTTTAAATTCAAACGTGAATAATCGAGTGATTGTACAAAATTCAAAAAATTCTATTGTGCGACGGGTTATTCTAAATTTAATCGTCATTGCTTGATAGGCATGACTTCGTCGCTTTACAAATGTATGTAATGAAAATGATTTTAAGATACATTTTTTCTTGAGAAAATGGTTAAAAAGAAGAACAAGGGGCTCGCAAATTAAGGAATAATTTAACAAAGGGCTCTCGCGAGCCCCCTACAGCTCACCACTGGATAGCCCTATAAACCTTGAATTTTTTTAAATTTTTAGCCAAATTTATTTAGCTTGAATGAATTTCTCTATTTTTGTTCTGGACTAGTCAAAAAATCTAACAGTATTCCAACTTTTTGTTAAAATTTCGACTTTGGAAAATGCAAATAAAGCCGATTTATTTACTTTATGATAAATCCGATGCGATATGAATTCGACTACGATTGATAAGTGTTAGTGCTAATTTATCAGTATTACGCAAACGTTGAAGTTGAAGAGAGACAGACTTACTGCTGGGAACAGCTATTCGACACGTTTTTGCTAACGCTGAATTCTGGCGATTCAGTTTTATTGCATCCTTTTCGTTGATTCAGTGAAACTGGATAAGCATTGAACTCACAACACTTTTTTGACCATATTAATCAGTCCATCTTTTTTCCAATGAAAGTGAAAAAAAATCTGCCCTATGTGAGAAACTACCGATTCATTCAAGCTTAAATTGTGACAAAAATAGGCCGTAAAGATGGTCCCTGAAATTCAAAAGTAAAGAAACTACTTTGTAGAGAATATACGGGGTGTTTCATAAATATTGCAAAAAAATTCAGGTGGCAATTCCTTATCGAAAATTAAGGGGGGCCTTCCATATAAAATTTTTACCTTAGACGTCTCCTTTCTGAGTTACACCCCTCTAAAGGGGAGCGTAAATTAGGTTTTTCTTTTATTTCTCAAATTTGGATAAGTGCGTAGAAGAACGATATTTGGTAGATGTTTTATACTTATTAAAAGGTTTCCCATAGTAATATTTTCAATCATCTCCCACCTTCACAGGGGGCTGAAAAGTGCGACCCCTGTTGGTTTTTTTATCAGAACTTTTTGGTGGGTTGAAATTTTTAGTCCCCTGTGAAGGTGGGAGATGATTGAAAATATTACTATGGGAAACCTTTTAATAAGTATAAAACATCTACCAAATATCATTCTTCTACATTTATCCAATTTGAGAAATAAAATAAAAACCTAATTTTACGCTCCCCTTTAGGGGGTGTAAATCAGAAAGGAGACGTCTAAGGAAAAAAAATTATTTGAAAGACCTCCCTTAATTTTCGATTTCGCTTATTTTTGAAAATAGACATATAAAATATTATATCATTGTAAAGAGAAAAAAATAATCTTTAAATGTAAGTCATCACCTACTACGACTGCCATTTAAAAAAAAGTTGTTTTGTCAAATATCTCGCACGGTAATTTATAAATAAAAATCTGACTATCGCCATCTTATAGCAAACAAAATCTGCAAAACATTTTTCCTTTGGCGTTTTTGTGTATTCGCAACAATAGCCGAGATATTAAAGTTTAAAAATTTTGATCGATCTTGGTTTTTTCGTTATATCACGCAAGCCATGGAATTTTTAAACAAAACAAGATCTTTTTTAAAATACACTCCTAAATAGCTAATTTTTGTCCCGTTTAACCAACCTTGTATTTTCATTATTTACGGAGTGTCCCATGGAAAAGTGAAACACCCTGGTATAAAGTTTAAAGAACCTTTTTATAAGGTCGTAAAAATTGCAAAACTGGTCCTTATTAGCGCATTTGCATGAAGACAGAAATTTGTTGTACTACTCGAACTATTATTATACTTTATTAACTAATTTAAAGACATCGTTTAAAATGTTCGTGTCCTCAATGATAATATTCCTCCAACAGCATTACTTATTTGTCGGCGATCTTTATGGATTTAACTTATTTCGGAAATAAAATCGTTTGCGAAGAGGCGTGCATATCAAACGCGAAGGACTTGGACCGTGATTGGAAACCCGAGTTGCTGTTGATAAATCTGTTTATACTTAATTTTTTGCACAGTATCAGTTGAAAATTTTCCGTTTAGCGGCCTTGTTAAGTCTGGAAACATATTTTGAAACCAATTATAAATTTTTATGGTACGAGATAGATTTCGTCCAAAAGCCATACTATAATTAAAAAAACTCTTGTTGAATTTTGACGCGCGCGATCCGAAAATCTCTCCATGATGCAGTTTTAAATAACACGTAACTAAACGCCGAATTGTAACAAGTTTTAGAAATAAGCAATAAAAAAACCACCAAAATTCTTCTAGTCTCCAGTGAAACCCCTGAAACTGTTTTATTAATGTCGGTGTTTATAGATTTTGACTGTAAATCGATTTAAAAAGTTTTAACTATACACATGTCCCAGTCTAGCCTGATTTCATGTAGTACAGCTGCTTTATTGTGTAATATTTCCAGGCATTTGGCAATGCTTTGGAATTTAAGAATAACACTGTAAAGTATACATGCATTTATTTTATTAAACCATGAAAATATATTTTGGAGGTACAGAGGAAATCATACCTAAAAATAAATATATAATCTTATTAAAAGTAATAACATAAGTGTGATAATCACCAACGTAGCTTTAACAATTGATACGTAACTGTATCGTTCTTTGTTTTATTATCACTGATCACCAATCAATTAAATAATGCCTAAGTATCTGATTAGCTACACACTCTCACTCATTCATTCACTTAAATCACAGTTTCACAGACATTAAAATCAAAGTGGACTTCCTATGTCATGCTGGTAGCGAGAAGTAAGATATTGAGATGCCTCCGTCATTTGGCGTAGGCAGTGTGTTAGTCCTTGAAGATGTCTTCGGAAATTTTGGGCTAGTAGAGCAGTCTGATCTTGTACTTGAGTAGATTCTTCGATTCCAGAATCATTTTCATTTCCTAAATCTGATTCGGAATCACTAATGATGGAGGCTGAGGAATTAGTAGAAGCTACGCTAACAGTTGATGGCCTTCGGACATGTCCTTTGGTGGCAGTTAAATGTGTGTTGTGGATACTTGTGATTGTATTGTTAGTAGTTGTGTTGTGTGGGACCACTGTTTCTCTATCCATATTTTGACCCCAGAGAAGATCTACTTTAATACTGTTTAGCATACTATACACATCAAACAGATCTGCAGCGTTCAGTATGTCCTGCACACTGGTTTTGTTTTTGGAGTTGTGCTTTTTGGGAGCCGTGGGATCTTGTTCATCCCCAACTTTAAGATCCATTAGTCTGCAAGGAACCAGTATTGTTTCATCCATAGTTGTGATCGCTTTAACCAGCTCACTTATTGCACTCAAAATGCTCTGATGAGAAAATTCTGTGTTTTCGTGACGTCCAAAACGTCGGAAATATCCCCTGCAACAAAAGAAACAAAAAAAATTAGTATTGGTAAAATTAAAAACGAAAACGAAATGCAGCATGTGAAACAAAAACAATAGGAACATAAACATTGAGGCAGTCCCTGATGACAATAACTGAGTTTTAACAATGTAACGCTTTGCAATTTTCACGAATTTCGTGGCCTTTAACGTGTGTATATTCGACGAATAGATTTGTTCACGACGAACAGATTAATGAATTGACACACTTAATAATTGCATAATGATTGTAGCACATGAACAGGTGGAATTTTGACTCAACAACGTGAAAAACTTTGAATTAACTTTCACCAAACATATTCGTGTAACATAGATTTTTGGCAAATACGAAACTGTGCAATAATCCGTTCACTTCAACTTTTATTAAAAATCAGGTGACATAATAAAAAAAATAACAAATGTTGGAAAACACGCCCTTTTTGCTCACCCCAAAATAGCTAAGTGACGCTAAATGGTAGCAGGCTTATTACCTACCTAATATCTTCCATATTGTTAGCGACGTTATCACTGTATGTGTTCATCATCTACTAATGTCAATAATATATATCAACCACACTAAAACACAAAATTAGCACAACACAACCTTACTCCTTTCCCTTTAAACTGCAACGATCAGACCATCCACACACACATTCAGCTGGTTTTATATGTGTGGAAGGGAGAAGTGGGGCTCAACCCGAAAGCAGCCGATCGTTTTGTTTTGTATACTTTATCAGTTTCCTAAATATTATTTTTATTTATGCAATTATAGATCTTTACCAAAAACTTTAATATTTTATGACCGCTTTAAAACTAACTGTAAAACCTTTTTAGTTAATATACCATTAGTGCTCCAGAATTTACAAATATTAAATACAAGAATGTTTGGAATCTGTGCGTGCATCGCCAAATACAAATAAAATCGAGAACCCCAGCAGTCAGACCATAATACTGCTAGCTAATTGGACGAATTGTAAAGCTCTTTTTCGATTGGTTCATTTGTACCCTAACTCCTTTCGCGGGAAAAAAATTGCTTTTAAAATATTCTATAAATATTAAAAATTTTTACATACAATAGTTGTTTATTAGAATTTCAATTTTCTCACTTTCCTGTCTCACTTAATAACGTTGACCTACCTACATGTTTACATAATACATATTGCTAGAATCAAAACAATCGACGCTATTCTTACTGTTGCAGTTTTAGTGAATGATTTTTTACGTTTTTTAATTGCGTGCTACGATTTTTTACACAAATGTTTTTGTTATTCACCAAAATCTTAAAAAAAATACTCTGTGCTAGATTCGAATGTAAGCCAGACAGTAAATACTTATCAAAGTATCAAAAAAATGTATTTGTCGGGCGCTGAATTGTAATATATAATCTAAACTACAAGTTAATGCTCAGCGACATTTTTATATAATCATTAAGGCCTAAAAATAACCCCAACAAACCTCATATTTTTGGAAACGGCGACAAATTCTCTATTAAGTGATGTGCATTTGTTATCTCTATGATGACGTATATCAAATCCGCGATAGGCAACTGTTTTTTTTTTTAAATTACATAGTATACATTATTTTGTTGATTCGGATAAAAAATTTAATTCTGAATCCTACCTTGTATTAAAAAAATATGCATACATAAGAAAATTTTTAAGCAAAATCAGTTCAAAGTTTATTTATTAAATTATAGCAACCAGTTTATTTAATGTAGCAAAAAACTATCACTTCTGTAAATGGCAGTTTAAAGTTTATAACCTATGTTGTCAATATTGTTAGTTGTTAATTGTTAAGTGAAAATGGAAATAATTTTAATGCACGAAGAGTCTAGAAGAACTTTGAACTGATTTTTCTCGAAAATTTTCTTATGTATGCATACCTTTTTAATACACGCTCGTATTCAGCATTAAATTCTCTATCCGAATCAACAACAAAATTTATACTATGTAATTTAAAGAAAAACAGTTGCCTATCGCAGATTTGACATACGTCATCGTAGAGATAACAAATGCACATCACTATTTAGAGAATTTGTCGCCGTTTCCAAAAATATGAGGTTTGTTAGGGTTATTTTCAATAATTAAAAAGTTATAGGGGTGCGACAGTCAAACTGAATCACCCGGTATAGTTTAACACAAAACATACTTTATTAATATTTAATTTGTCATGCTGTACAAATAAACTTTTAACCAGTCAGCAACTACTATGACACTATTGTCAACTAAAGCTTCAAAGGAATTCGTTCTTAGATTGCTAGGTTGTTAAATATTAATATTTTTCTATAGTCCTGTTCCCGTCAATATTTTCAAAAAAACCTAAATAACTCAAAAACGATTGATTTTAGGTAAACATTAAAAGTAACATATTTAAAAAAAAATTATTTGAAATCTAAAAAACGCAGAATATACAGGGTGTTTATATCGTACCGATTAGGAATTTTTCAAAATAAAATATTTGTTTTTGCACTTTTTAACAACAATTCTTTCAAAAAAGTGCCAAGTGTTATACAATATCGAATTCAGAATAAAATGCTCTACAAATTGGCGTTAAAATCAGATATAGTGTCCACAAGAAAAAATAGACCTGATGATTGTTTAAAAAAAGCGAAACAACATCGCATGAAAAATATAATTGGGGATTTTGGTTTCTTGCAAAAAGTTTAGTAGAGCATTTTATTCTGAATTCGACAATGTATAACAGTTAGCACTTTTTAGAAACAATTGTTACAAATGGCAAAAACAAATGATTTATTTTGAAAAATTCCTAATCGGCATGGTAAATAATTGTCTTTGTCCTTTTTTTTTTGGAAGTAGTTGGTGCATGGTCTAAAACTTATTTTAAGTTTAAAAAAGCTCGATAAACGTTCATACAACAGTATAGCTTTTACTTATTTTAGAACAATTCGCAAGATTAAACTGCTGTTGTTTAGGGAGTTAAAAAAAAATAATCACGGGAAAACAAAACGCCAAATTATTTAATATTATTTTTAAATTGTAAACAACTTTTTTAAAACTTTTAAAAAATGTACTCTTTTTGAATATTTCTAAAATCGTTAAAATCTAGTCTTATATGAATTTATATTGAACTTTTTTTAAACTTAGAATTAGTTTTAGATCATGCACCAACTTTTCTCAAGAATAAAATTATTTGAGACACTAATAATTAAAAAAAAAAATTTTGCAGACTATGATGTTAAAATTACTATAAAAGTAAAAATTGAAACTTTTAACGACAAATTTCACCATTGGTCGTATTTTTGAAATCTGAACAATCTTTCTCTATGAAGTGTTTTTTGTAACTCTTAAAATAGGGCTCTTGGTATATTTCTGAAATCGCTAAAATCTAGTATCGTATGAATTTTTATGAATCCTTTTCATCTTAAAATTATTTTTAGGGTATCCACCAACTTTTATGAAGAATAAAAGTTTCTGAGAAATTTTTAATAAAAAAACTGTTTCATTTGTTGATACTTTTTGAATGACGCTGTATAGAAGATATAATGTAGTGTGAATAATAAATACATCAGTTGTAAGAAGGAAAAATAGGCAATTTTCTTAAAAACAATCGTGAATTTTTTATTTTTTAAATAAAAATCAAATTTTGCCCACCATGCTTATTTCATAAACAGAAAATAACGTAATACAATGTTGATTTGTATTTAATTGGAATACAAAAAAAAGTAATTACACTTCTTACAAGAATATATAGAAAGTTGACAAAAAATTAAGAAAATATAGTTGCGAAGGAGTTTTATTTTTAAAATTACTACTAGTACATGAAAAACAACTTTGATTTAATTTAAATGAGAAATAAATAATCTTTGTGCTAAGGCTACAATCAACTACAGTTGCGAATAAAAAAAAGCAAGTTTGGCCTATCTTTCGGCAACTGCTCAATTAACAAAAAAGGTGGAATAATCATTAAGTGCAAAAAATTGTGTTGAAAAAACCTATTTACAACCGCTTTACCTGTTATAGTAAAGAAGATGTGTTTAAAAATATTTATTTGCACTTTGATCAGAAAGTTGGCTACGCTGGTTAATTTTTTTAACTCCAGTAAAATTTGTTAATGTATTTGTGCCCACATAAGCTAATTTCATTGATTCTCGAAAAGTGCAATGTGTTTGATTCGTTTGACTGAGGTCGAAAGTGACGTCTGTCATAATGAAATTAAAGCAATTTATAGCATTGAAAAATTAAGTTGTTTGTTAAGATATTGCAATTAAGTGTTTATGAAGAACTTTTCAAAGTGCGTTTACACACAAATGAAAATAATAATTAGAGCTGGTAGGTTGTTTACCTTCTAGTAAGAAAACAAGAATTGAAAATTCTTGATAACAAATCGCACGCAATTTTTTAAATATTCGTTAAACGTCAATAATTATTTAATAATAGAGTAATTTCTAGAATACCATTCGACCCCTACTTACAAAACCAGTAGAAAATTACCGACATACATACATTGAAATATAAATTATTTGTTGCTGTTTCATCAGTTATTACAAACTATACCAAGAAATATTACTTATTTATTAATACTTTATTGACTATTAATAACTTATCTTTAAAAAAAGAGTCTTATGTTAGCAGTCGTTAAACATTACACGAAAAATATTCAATTAGGATATTTTTTGGATTATTTAGGATTATCACTAGGGATTCAAAGTTACTGGAACGTACAGTTAAATATCAAAAGAATTATTAACATTTTTATTAGCTTTTGAATCCGTTTCTACTATAATACCTTTGGAAAGTGAGATCAATAAGAAAACTAATTTATTCGAGAGATGAAAGTCACATAGCAAGTTCCGTTGTTTCCAGTTCTATAACATCACAATACAGCCAACCCACTGACATCATTTCGAACTATCGTTAAAAGTTTTACGTTGTATCGATCCAAATAATAAATTTTCTAGTGAGTTTACTTCGTAAATTAATGATGATGTAAAATAGTTTTGTCTGACGTGACCTTCAAACGAGGATGGGTATATATGATACAGAGTAGTAGAGACAAATTGTGATGGAAATATGATTGGTTTAAATTTGTATTAATAACGATGACATCAAAAATTGCGAACAGCATTGGCTCAGAATCCATTAGACAATATTAACAGCAAAATGAAAAATTAAAGTACTTTACGTGCTTATCCGAATCTACTATTTATACATTTACTTAGGTGCTTTAGTGCAGTGTATTTCAACCCAAAACGTAATATTATTGTAAAAACTACATTGCCATAAATATTTTTTATTTCAGAATACCTGTGTATACAGGGTGCCCATTTTTCTAACCTGTTTTATGGGTAACTCCGTTAATATTAAAGATACAAAAACGTTTAAACTAGCAAATTTGTGCAGAATTTAAAGGGATATCTGATGTCATTTTCAAATTTGTACTACGTCATCAACGTTTTGAAATATTTTCAAAAAACCGAAAAAGGTCGATTTTTTCAAACTTGAATAATTTCGTAAGCATATGGGCACAGTATTTAACAAATTTCAAATATTACAAAATAAGGTTGTCAAGATACTCTTTAATATAAATTATTTAGCACCTACCAACGATGTGTATAATATGTTAAAATTTATAGTTTAGTAAAAATTGAACAATCTAAACTCATTTACAAAATAATAACAAGTAAACAAAAATCCAATGTTATTATAAAAAAAAAAACTCTGCACAAATACCAAACACGAGGTGCCCAGTGTTTTTATTTGCACTCTGTTTTCTCTAACATTGGTCTGAATAATCCTGTTAATTTGAGTTTACAAACTTTCAATAATCTACCTGAATATCTAAGAAATAAGGATAAGGAAAGGAGATTTATAAGAAACCTAAAAGAACATTTAATTTGTATAGTTATGTTAAAGTGTTCTGGTACTGAAGAGGGCTTAATTTATTCATTTATGTCTTTTTTTTTATCTTCAAGGATGGTTGTTTATTCTGTTTTTTTATCTTCAAGGATGGTTGTTTACTGTGTTTTTTTATTCTCTTTTAAAACTTAACTTAATGTGCTATTTCGTATCTCGTACATATATTATACTATTTATAAGTAAACCAAAAAATTAAATTGTTGGACGATTTCTGTTTTGTAAAAACTTCGGTCCAGCGTAAGTTGTTTTGAAGTTGATAATTATAGTCTTATTTTTGTTGATATAATGTAACAAGATCTGCAATCTATAATATTTATATGTATGGGCAGCTGTTTATTGTATTATTGTATTATAACTAATAATATAAAAAATTAAATATTTTTTCGCTAATTAAATAGTATACATATATATATTTTCTTTATCCTGATAGATACTAAATTCGATCATGCATTACAAAAATAAACATACATTGCAATTTCTTTTAGAGATAATTTTTAAGATTTGATTTTATAGATTTGTTCGTTTTTTGTTATGTTAAATCGACTGTTTGCTAGTAGTAGTCTTTATTTGTTCTGAAAATCCAAAAAGGCGTAGAACATGTCACAATAATGATAATAATACGAATATATACAACACAAAATTATATTTACTTAAAAGAGTTTTTAAAGTAAGCGTCATTAAGATATACTATCTCCACAATAAGCTTTAGAAATAAAAACATTTCTTAATCTTTTCTTCAAGTCGGGGGTGGGAAGATTTTTTATACTTTCAGGTGATGTGTTAAATTTGTTATATATTGTAATTATTTTTTTATTTTTTAAGATAGGTGTATTTGAAGCAATCGGGCTTTAGATTTTTTTATGTCGGGTATTGGCTGCATGGTTTCTTATATTCACTTTGGACAGATCAAAATTATTTCTTACGAAAAGGATGGCTCGAGAATGAATAGACCGTAAAAAGTAAATATTTTTTGGTCACGAAAAGTGTCTTTACAGTGAACAAAAAGAAAATCAAAAAAGGAGTCCCGCAAGGATCAATCTTAGGCCCCCTCTTATACATACTGTACACTAATGATCTTCCAGATTTTGCCAACACTTCACTTATACAATTTGCCGATGACACATCTGCTACAGTAGGTATATCTCAAATAAAACTTCTCATATCGGCTTAAGCAGTAGGAACAACCCACGTACATACACAATCTTGGATTATAAACCTTAAATGATTTGTATGGCACAACACCTAAAATGGTTTATGTGTTTTGACTCTAGATTGGACTTGTCATACCACATCGAACGCCTGTCACGGTATCCTTTCGCACTAAAAAAAATTGGTCAATACAAACGCGGCCAAAACTGCATATCATGCATATGTTGAATCTGGGTTACGCTATGCTGTAATTTTTTGGGGTACCGCTAGTGACTCTGAACGCCTCTTTATTACACAAAAGCGAGGTGTAAAAAATATTTTTGGTCTAAACTACCGAGATCACTCTAAAGACACTTTTCGTGACAAAAAAATATTAACTTTTTACGGTCTACTCATTCTTGAAGCCATATTTTCGTAAGAAATAATTTTGATCTGTTCGAATTGAATACATATACGAAACCACGCAGCCAATACCCGACATAAAAATCTAAAGCCCGATTGCTTTAAATATACCTATCTTCAAAAAAATGTTGCCTCTATAATTATTGCAATATATAACAAATTTAACACATCACCTGAGAGTATAAAAAATCCCCATCCACGACTTGAAGAAAAGACTAAGAAATGTTCTAATTTCTAAAGCTTATCATGGAGTTAGTAAATACCTTAATGACGCTTACTTTAAAAACTCTTAAGTAAATATAATTTTGTGTGTATATATGCGTATATATGTGTATGTATGTGTATTATTATTATTGTGACATGTTCTACGCCTTTTTGGATATCCAGAACAAATAAAGACTACTACTACTAATACGTACTTTTTCCTTTTTAATATTATTTAATCGACCTAATAAAAACAAAAATTTTTAAATCTGTGTGGTTACATAACAATGTTAAACACTTATCATCGAATTATTTTTAATCCTGGATTAATTTGAATGATAAACAAATCACGGGGCTAATACCTGATACATGGCATAGTTTGACGACAGAATATGCCATTAAAGTTTATCGAACCTTGGGCACATGTACAGAACGTGGCTTAATTTATTAATTTATACGTAAAACATTTGAACATTAACAAAATTTTCATAGTGGTGGACTTAAATTGCAACATTTTATTTGCGGAGTGTCACAAGTTTGAGGTTCACTATTGGGATGTTGCTGCAAAGCATGGTTAGGCAAAATTTGATTTTTATAAAAAAATCAAAAATCGTTGATTTTAATTTAAACAATCAAAAAATCACGATTTTTGATTTTTTTTTTAAGAAACTTGCCTATTTTTCCTTTTCACAACTAGTTTATTCATTATTCACCCTACATTGTATCTTCTATACAGCGCCATTCAAAAAGTATCAACAAATGAAAGAAAAATTATTAAAAATTTCTCAGAAACTTTTTGTTGATAAAAGTTGGTGGATGACCTAAAATTAATTTTAAGATGGAAAAAAATTCATACGATACTAGATTTTAGCGTTTTCAAAATATTCCAAGAGCCTTATTTTAAGAGTTACAAATAAAACTTATAGAGAAAGATTGTTCTGATTTCCAAAATACGACCAATGGTGAAATTTGTCGTTGAAATTTCAATTTTTATCGTCAAAGAAACATTGTTACAGGCTGCAATAGAGAGCTGCGGAAAATCAAAAATAGCGAACACAAACACAAAAAGAACAGAATGGTGGACTAGAGAACTACAAAAGATCAAGGAAAAAAATGACTAAATAAATAAATAATAATTCACCTTTTATCAGGAATAAAACATTCTGATAAATCGATAATAAAAAACTTTTCCAATTGTTGCAGACTTTTTGAAAGAGGCTGTGGATCTTTGGACTCTAAAATTAATTATCATTGTGAAAATTTACAAAGTAAATCTACCGGAATGCGTCTTTAACAAGAAAATTCCTGTAGAGACTTTATTTCTTCCTGACCTATAGGAAGTCAATAGGCAATATTTCTGGCAGTTGTTTTAGCGGGTGGAAGTAAAACGTGTATTTAATTTATATGTGAAGTGTGACGTTGAATCGTAAAAACAAATAAACTTTGATTTAAATCATGATTTTGATTGAAAAAAACAGCTGATTTAAATCGTGAATTAAATCAACTGGTTTAAATCAGGCCAGCCCTGCTAAAAAGTCGGTTACATAGAGGCAAAAATTGTGTTAAATTTAAATCTAAAATGCAAATTGCCATAGCCTTTTTTCCTGCACCTTGTAAATATGTCTAAGACCCATACAAATTATTACAGACAACTTTTTATTCTTTCAAAATGAAAAAATGACGCGTGCTACGCGGTCAATCATTGCCACCCCGTGCGTAATTCAAATAGGACCTACATTTTTAAATGTGCGTTTTTGCATCAACATTAACAAGATTCCAACATTTCATGTATTTTTTTTAACGAACATTCGATAACAAGGAAGGTTATGGGGGTCGTGTTACCACGGCGTTTAAAACAAAAAACAATTGTTTCTTGCCGAATAATAAATTAGTTCGAAGTTTGAAGTATTTTAATTTGAAACGGAAAACTATTGTTAACAATATGTACAAAGATCAATTACGTCCACACAAACCTTTATGCATATGTATCGATAAAAGATTATTCCATTTCCGTTCTTCTTTTACAAAACAAAACTTTGATTGTAAAACGAACAAGGTTATTTTTCTACGGATCATTTTTATTGGCTATATTTCGTAAAGTGTGGCAAGGAGGTGTCATTACAGAGAATCTACCA
The DNA here is from genome assembly GCA_947652605.1 of Elmis aenea. NCBI lineage: Eukaryota > Metazoa > Arthropoda > Insecta > Coleoptera > Elmidae > Elmis > Elmis aenea. The sequence continues at coordinate 26,729,548 of OX393584.1, forward strand.
TTAAATGTACGTACCGACAGACCGTACGATAATAGCACAACTGAGGACATGTCCTGCAAATAATAATAAAATGTCTTTAATAATTTATTACTTATTCTTATTATATGACTCCAAAGTTTGAATGTTGCGGTACTATCTTTATTATGGGGTGCGGCAAATTAGGGGAGACCGGGGTTAAAAGTAACACGGGTAGGTTGTAACAGTGCTTATAGTTTCTTTAATTTTTGTCATATGTCGCCCTAATCGCTTTAGTAATGTTCATTTACATCCACCTTCCTACCTACATTGCTAGTTTTCATCTGTCATAGAGGTTAACTTTTTGCCAGCCAGAGTCACTATTTTCCGCCTAAAAGTTACTGCGTTGTCTCATCCGTCGAGTGATTTTTAGGCGATCTCTAAAAGAGGAACAAAAAAGTACCTACATTATTTTGTTTTAAATTTAATTGGCTATTGGTGGATGCAATACAATTTGACGTTAGAATCGTGGTTAATTGTGGATTCCTTGCAATTTGTTTTGCGTACACTTGGGGTCAAAAGTAACAAAGTGTTACAACCAACCCCAATTAATGTTTTCACTTGCAAATGTTCACTCTTAGCACATAATTGGTGGTTTTCTTCGTAGATGAGAACATACAAAAGTTATCGGAAAAATTTTCCAATTAGTTGTATTTTCTTGTTTCACATTTTTGAATATTAGTAATCTTGGCAAATCTGGTACCTGCAGTCCCAAATTATTAAATTATAAAACTCGGTATATAATATCGGTTTAATGATGAAAATGTATATAAAGCTAAACAGTTCCTTATAAAGCACTTTAAGTTATAAAACCTATATAAATTGGTAAGGTCTGGTACATTTGGTTTTCCTACCAGCCTCTATTGTTTTTATTCTATTACCTTAATTTTTATGACTTATTTAAAAACAAAGCTTTAACGAACCCAACTTTACCTGACCCTCTTTTACTGATTTAATGAATGACGGTCAGTTTAATGGGCGGTTAGATTTTTTTTCCAAGAAAACAAACAGTTATTATGATCCAGTGTAAATTTAATAATTTGGGACCGCTCTTACCTGGTATGCCATACTGTTCACTTATCATTTTGTATTGTACCAAAGATTTTATTTTTATTTTTTCATTTTGCTAAGGTGCATTTTTGACTAAAATATTAATTTTATTGAGGAATACTAATATATTTACCCACTACTTATGAGCTGTGTAAATTATTTTGCCGTTACAACTTACCCCAATCATTGTTACTTTTAGCCCCAACGTTGAGGTTGGAAGTAACAGCTGTCTTACTAGAGAGAATTTTTTTTTCTCACATTTGCTTTACGAAACACACGAAATAAATATCTTGGAAGCAAGACAAATGTCCAATCTATCATTAAACCAATTTGGATGCAAAAAATTTGTAGTACTCTATGAGAAATTAAATAAAAACAAAAAAATGTTACTTTCATCACCGGTCTCCCCTACTCGAATACAATTGCTCGAAGGAAAATTGCTCGAATGGAAAATTGCTCGAAAGGAAAATTGCTCGAATACAATTGCTCGAAAAACAATTGCTCGAATACAATTATTGCTCAAAAAAATGAAAAAATAGTACATTTTTATAAATACAAAATTATTAAATGTGCTAGAAAAGTTGTTTACACTTAGAAAAATGTATTTAAATTTATTTTATTAAAGAATGTTTGCAGTTCGTGTATCGGCTTAATTAATTTCTGCATTTCGAGTGGTACCTACTTAAGTAGTACTAGTGATTAAAATTGCTGTAGTTCGAGAATACCCAGTAAAACACTATTAGCAAGGAAGGTAATGAGAAGAAGAATTTGACGATAATATATATTTAATTGTACAGCATAGGTAAGGTACAATAGATATTGGTAGTACCTATAGACAGTGTTAATTGAAACATAAACCTATTAAAATCGTATGTTAGTCGATAAAAAAAATGTTTTTTCTAAAATATGTATCCACTCGGGTAATTATGGTGATCTCGCCTAACAAAATAAATATATTTGCTTAAATTAGCAAAAAGTTGGGTACTGATAACAGAACTCACTTTGTAGCGATATTCAAATGTTTTGAAAAACAACGATGCATGGGAAACATAATTTTACGATTTTTTGTTTCACTTAACATCTTATTAACTCTTTACAAACAATATTTTTTTTAAATTTTGATTATTTGATGTGCTTGCCAAACTGGTGGTATCAGTCTTTTCATAAATTGTTTATGAACTATTAATTTTCTTATGGGCACTATATCAGTTAGTTACTGGAATAGATAGCATTTGTTTTGCTTTCCAGTGATATATCATTTGTTGAATGAAGTGAAAAATGAACCAACTTTAACAAAAAAATCTGAAAAAATAACAATTCTCCTAATGTATTTATAATAACTTAAACGTATCATTGTTGACCGATAAAAGGTTATTGTTTTGTTTATAAACAAAGCGGTAACGGTCATGGCTAACTCATTTAAAAAGCAGTTTTTTTTTAAGTTTAAATACGTTTGTTAAATTTTTGTAACAATTGATATATCACTACAGACCAAAAATATCTAATATGGCGCTCATAAGAAAATCAAAAGTTGAATGTACAGTGTGCCCAGAATTCTAAGCTCACCATGGGTAAACCGTAATAGATACGAGGTCGGTTAAATGGTATAAAAATTACCTACTTCATAGAGAAATGCAGCGATGCTTTTGTTTTTGAAAAAATACCAATGCATTTAAGGAGGAGTCAGATAGGCTATTTCTAATTTTTGTGATAAATATTCCTCCAATGGATAATGTTCGCTCACTTTCCGTTGATGTTGGCTTAATTGTGATGATTAATATAAAAGATTTAGATTCGGAGTCCGGTTCCCAGTTGATTCTAAAAGCTGACACTCCTTTTGATAGTTGTATTTTTTGTTTTTCACTGTTGAACTTCTTTGCTGGTTCAATAATTTGGTTTGAAATATTCCGAGATCTGCAGTTCACAAGTAGGTACACGAAGGAAACCGTAAAGCGCAAGAAAACGAACGTATTTGGGTAAAATCAAGACAGACTGATCTTTCAAACGACCAAATTCAACCCAGCTCTAGAAAATTTCTTGCAAATTCTTCTAGGAATAACATGTGCAACATATTTGTAACTACATTATTATCAACGAGATAATTAACGTAATCACTTTGCCGACCCTTTAAGTGTTTAAGTGTTACCTGCTCGTATACAAGCTGGGCATGGGTTGTTTTCGACTGTACAGGTTTTATTTTAAAACAATAAATTTTGCTTTATTATATAAAATTTGAATCGAAAAGTCTCGAGTCCCGGTTTTTTTTTTTGCAATTCCCGGGAATCGAGACACCAAAAAGTCCGGGAATTCCCGGGTTGTCTCGACACAGAATCCCTAGTATGAGTAGTATCAGTTGCTAGAGAACGTCTTTTTTTAAATTATGATTTGTGGTTTCAGAGATTAACCAATTAGGCCAAATCAATGGTTGAGTTGTAAGTTTTTCATAATGGACATTTCATAACTTTTTTGCCCTTTTACTATTTGATATGTCATATTTGTACACAAATCAAATGAATCATTTCAACATTTACAAACAAATCGTGTGTAGTACATTGTTTTGTTTTCTTTAATGAACAATAAATAACGATAAAAGCTGACTGGGGGCTCCTCTTATCTCCGTATTTCATTTCGAAAGCTAAATTCTAGCTAAATTCAGCGCATTTTTTATGGAACGCAACTGGACGCATGATGTATAAGACGCAATAATTGTTGCAAAAATTTTGTTTCAATCATAGCGTGTTACATATGCGCGATATATGTATTGCAAAACCCGCACTTTCTTTCCAAATAACGTGAAAACACTTCACATCTTAATATACAATTAGTCACTTTAGCAATCGGTTATATGTATTTCGTAAGCCAATATAATATCTGTTGTCTTTTTTAACTAAAATAAAATGTTGCAATTTAGCTGCTTGATAGATTAAAATCGCATTTCTTAAGGCTAACAATCATCCGTCAAGTTCGTGACAAAGAAGCATGCAATGTAAATAAAATATCAGCTGTTGTAACGAAGCCAATCGAGTTCGCGCCAAGATATCAACTTACTAAACATTACAAACGGTTTCACGCTACATCTTCCATTGTAAACTATTATAAAACAATTGTTATCTCAACTTCACGCTAAAGTAAATGATGAAATATCAGAATGTTTAAAATAATTAGCGTCAAATAAGCTACCACGTTACATTGGTAATTGTATTACAAGATTAAGACTTTGGGTAGTGTTTCTCAATTTATTTTAAACATGGAACCCTTTTATAGTTTTTTAAACAATACGGAACTCTATTGATTGTTTAAATGCCTAAAACAGTACAGGGTGGGCAAATTTCGATGTTTTCATAGGGAATCTCGGTAACTAAGAGTTATGGAAAAACGGACCCTACCCCGATCTCTTTTTTCGAGAAAAACTTAATGGTGAAAACTAAAATTGGTTATCGTCTTTTGTTTTCGAGCTATCACGGATAACTCAATTTTTCGACTTTTCGTTTTATGACTATATCTCGTTTATTTATGAAAACAAAGAAAAATTATTTTGACGTTCTACAGGCACATTTTTGATAAGAATGCAGTGGCGTAGACAATTTTTCAAAACAAATCGAAATTCGATTTGTTGCATAAAGTTGTATTTTTTTAAATAGAACCCATAGTTGGCTGTGGCATCACGAGAAAGAGGATTTTTTCCTCATTCCAATAATATACAGGGTCCTGCAACATTGCGTCGGGCTTTCATAGCGCCCCGCCTGCAGGAGTTAAAAAAAAAACATAAATACATAACATTAATGGTTTGAAAAGATCTACGTCTTAAAATTATTTTCAGCTATACAGGGTGTCCCATTTTTGCGCTATAACAAAAACAAAGATTTTTTAAAATGGAACACGCTGTACTTTTAGGTTTTCGGATGTCATTTTTTAACCTCTACATAAATGTCTGTTCACTTTTTGATTTTGTGTCAGTGTTACCAACTTGCAATTTGTTTTCCAAAAAAATCTCACATAAGCAGGCTTGATTTTAAAAAATCGTAGCGACCTCGTTTCTTGAAGTTAAGAAATAAGTTTTAGCAATAAGGTTAGTCCAGTTAGGGAGCAACATTTTAATAATAAACTTCAAAGCGATATAACTCATTTTTTTCAAATGTAACCACTCTTATTTTATTTCGCTATTCGATAGCTTTTTTCTCCTCTTCAATTTTTATAGGGGTTGTCCTATGTCTAAACCCTGTAGCTGTTGATATATTTAATACTTTTCACAAAAGTAGCCATTTAATTGCATTTTTAAGCAGCCGCGCTGATGCAAAACAAATGCCAAAATGTAAGCAAGTGTCAACTTGACATTTAAATAAATTTAGAATTTAAGCGAATATTAATTATGTAATAAAATTAATTGTTTTTATTCAAAAACTATGAAAAGCAACAAATTGAAAATACATAAAAGAGAAACGACTACAGTAAATGTTCGAAATGTCTTCTATTTTCATCTAGACACAAATCTATTCGCCAGGATGTCTTCTAATGAACGTGATTGATTTAAAAAAAAAATTAGATAGGACAATTTGTTAACTTATACAGGGTGGTACACGTAAACGGTAAGAGCTACAAAGAAGTTTAAATTAGACAAATTGTTCTTTTTTTTTAAACCTATTCAGTGGTGCTTTAATTTGTTTTTTGTCGCGCTAGATAATAAACAAAAATACAGAGTGCCATGAATTTAAGCAATATTAAAACAAATCTTTTCAGAAAGCCGAGAAAGGGGAACAATTTGGGAAAAAAGTTCCAGATTTTTTTACGCACTGTAAAATGAAAACATTCATTTGTTTAAATAAAGGAAACCATAGTTGACTATGACCAGTGGCGTACGCAGGGGAGGGGATTAGGGGGATAAATCCCCCCCCGAAAATTTGAAAACCACTGATATTATAATTACTGCATTTCTAAACATATAAAATACATTTAAAATATAGTATATGTATGTATATTTTACTGATAAATGCTATTTTTGGGTACGTTTAACCTTGAAAATTAAAAAAAAATGCCTGTAGCCTGGTCCGATGAGAGGGTGGCGCAGGGGGGGCTCTGAGCCCCGGGCCCGGAGGTAATTTAAGGGCCCAGGAGTCCACATACTTTTTTAATTATGGTGTATTAAATATTCATAATTCACAATTCGTTTTTTTTTTTAAATAAATTTTCAAATAATTTATTTACTTGGGGCCCATGTAAATTTTTTCCCCGGGCCCGGCGACGTCTCTCGACGCCTCTGCCTATAGCACTGTTAAGCACTGGGACCCCCGCACCTTTTCCTTACAACTCACTTTTTGTGTCTTGGCCCCTAGGTCATTTTCTAAGTTTACCATTACCATGCCCCGTTTGAAATAAGTCAGTATTATTTTTGCTAATAAAAACAATATCCCCCCTGAAATATTTTTCTGCGTACGCCACTGACTATGACCTTATGAAAAAGATTTTTTTTCTCTTTTTAATAATATAAGGTTTAATGTATTTATTTTGATATTTCGGTGTAGCTGTAAACCTTCAAATGATCTTCGTGATTTTATGTTGTGTATATTAGCTTGTTACCAATAAAATATTGTTAATACAAGTTCATATTCCTCCCCAGAACGCGTGCACGTGTTCGCTAAATTGATAAACAATCTTTTTAACCTTTTACACGCATTTACAATCGTTTATTAGTATGCCCAACCTTACAAAAATTAAGTGTATCAAATTAATAGCAAATTTGACTTTCGTTTTTGACACTGAACTCGTGACATACAATTCCACGTTCGTGTTCACATGGAGGCACATTTTTTTTGCTAATTGGGTTTTGTTATCAAAAAGTAAATTTCGAAACATAAATCTTTTCTGTCTTATTTTAACATTCTATTTGTATTTTAGTAAATTAAGCTTCTATTGTTTAGAGTTCCAGGTATTGTCTTATTTGCATAGTTTTAATACTAAAACAAGTTATAGGAATTTTTAAGAATAGTTATAATTACAAATCGCTTATCTTTTGTTTTAAGGAATCTCTTGCCATGCGAGATCAGTTTCGAGACTGTCGCCGTCTCGTCAGCAACTTTATTACTCAGGCATTCAATTATAGCAGTAAAACTTTTGTGTTACATCTTTGGAAAATCTAAAGTTTACTCGATTCACTGGTATAGGTATTTTTGTCTTCTAACGTCAGTTTAAACGCAAAAAAAACAATAATGTATACACAATAGGCTCAGAACAACAAAAAAACATGTTTCAATTTCAAAAAAAAAACATTGAAAATAATGTTCAGTCTGAAATCTGTCAAATAGGGGTGGCCGATATCGAAATTATATCTTAAAAATATTCTTAAATATTGCGAAAAAAATCGGGAGGTGATTCTTTATCGAAAATTAAGGGGGGTCTTTTATATAAAATGTTTCCCTTAGACGTCTCCTTTCGGAGTTACACCCCTCTAAAGGGGAGCGTAAAATTGGGTTTTTATTTAATTTTTCAAATTTGGATGAATGTAGGAGAATAATATTTCGTAGATGTTTTACACTTATTAAAAGGTTTTCCATAGTAATATTTTCAATCATCTCCCACCTTCACACAAAGAACACTTATGCAATCAGATTTTTTCTATCGGATTCCATTTTGGCACTACAGATGAAAAATGAAATTTCATCATTTTTGAAAATTTGCTATAACTTCTTTATTTATTAAATTAGAACAAAATGTTTTATAGGTTTTTTATACAGAGTTTTATGCTTAATTTAAAAACAAAAGTAATTTTTTTGTAGTCACCTTGACTTTTGAGATATGGAGTACACTTACATTTTTTAAATGGAAATTACTTTATGTGAAAGAGTATTTTTTAGCTGTTCAAAAATATATAGTTTTATATATTTGTTGCAAAAAATAGCCGATATATGGCCAATTTTGTAAAAATTCGATCATCAAAGTTTGCCATGATTTCGTAAACAAGTGATGTTTGCAATTATTAAACAACTAAACGTCATTTCGAAGTACATTTGTCAACTTTAAAGCAAATCCGTGTATTCTTTTGTATTTCATAACTGTTTATTGTGGTATTGTGAACATGGCTAAATTTTAACTATTTGAAAAGTTTAATATGTTAGAATATTACTTTGTTAGTGATAAAAACGTAGCGGCTGCTGCAGAATTTACCTGAATAATTGTTAGCGCACTCAGATATTCAAATTCAATTTTTTAATAAATATTTATCAAATCGTCCGTTCGCCCAAGTTTCGCTCTATCCACATTTCTACGAATAAACGCGTCTCCATTGTGTTTGATCCACATTTAAGTATTAAAATTAACTTGGCTTCGCATTTATTTACAATTTGGAATTTTTTTGAAATATTTTTGTTATGGAAACGGCTTTATAGATAAAAAAGTAAGGAAGTGAAGTCGAATTGTAATCTATTTGTGTATGTTTTATAAATATTTATAGCAAATACGATTAGTTCCTGATGGAGCACGTTTTTCCAGTATGTACCACAACAAATATTTCGGTCTGGCACTTCACCAAGACCTCGTTGTCATAATCTGGTTGCCGACAGTCTAGAAAACCGCTATTCTTGTACAAAAATTAATTTAAAAACGTCTTAAGAACGTGATACATACTTTAAAATTATCAGCGGTGTTTGTTGTTTATGCAAACTTAATCTTATGGATAATTAGCGTGTTAAGTGATGCTGGACCTTTTTTTGTCTTTATTAATATAATTACGTGAATTCTCGATGTAATTGCGGCATGAAAACGAAGCGTTTGAAGCTCGTCACGTGTTAAAAATTTCCATCAAATCACTTATCTTAATTAACTGCAAATTGTTTTTTTTCCTGGATCGCTAGACAAGCAAATTAATTTGAAGCTGTAACAGTGTCAGTTGGAAATGGTAGCTAAAAACAAACAAAACAAGTTTATTTGTGTCACTAAAATTTTTATTCTGTGACAATACGTTTTATATATTTTTATTTCTTAATTATTTATTATCTAGTGTTAATAAAACGTTCTATAAGACATAAAATAGTAAAATGTACAGGGTGGGCAAATTTCAATGTTTTCATAGGCAATCTCGGTAACTATTAGAGGTAATACAACTGCACTATGTTGGTTAATGTACCACCACCATTCCGTTTAAAAAAATGACTCGCACTCAATTAAAAAAAAACTTTTTCGGACACAACTTATTTGACGTTATAAATATAATACAAAATAGTGCAGTTTTATTTAAAATTGCTGCCTCTTCCTCTCAAAAATGTAAAAATATATAGGTGTTCCATTTGAAATAACAAACTTAGGGTCATTTCCGTCGAAACCGGAAGTGAAATAATAATGTACATCTGTTGTTATGATTTAGGTCCTATGGATCACAAACTATACTGATAATCCAAAAATGTTTCAAGTAAAAAGTATTTTTTTATCAAATATCGTCCTAATTATGCAATAAAAACCGGGTGATTCCATTTAAGTTTTTAAAGTTACTTCCGGATTTGGCCACTTCCGGTTTAATCACGAAAACCGCTATAGCATCAGTCGATTCTACATATGCACTTTTGTCATAAAATGTTTTTCCCTATCTTTGTCGGACGTCGTATTTTCGAATAAAAATAAGCTGTTTAAAGTTTTTTAATCATAGTTGACTGTACCCAATAGTAAAAAAAACTTTTTTTTGTGTTGGCAGGTTTTACATCGATCATTAAGAACTAAAAATTAAATAAAACAAAATGCTCCATATAAAATAAAAAAGTTAAGGTACCATTTACACCGGAATTGAAATTTTAATTAAAAACCCAGTTTTATGTACTTTATTCTCGGAAAATGATCTCCAAATTTCATAACGGTACATGCATCAATGCAAAAGATATTTGGGGTATACCAGAATCCAGTTACACCCGGTATATTTTCTGAAAGCTGAGCTTTTTTTTTAAATTAAAATATTGACCATGTTATTTTACACATAAAACAATATAGATTTTGCTTCATGTCTTAAAAATTAAGATTGTCACAAAAATTAAAACCATTTATCAAGTTCTGTGAAACAACTATCAAAAACCTTTATACCATTTTGTTCAATTTTTGAAAATATGTACGTCAAAATAAATTCTTGAATCATGAATTCTTGTTTGTTTAGAGATGTAAGAGTAAACAACTACCTACTTTAAATATAGTAACATAGGGGTATTTATTTAGAAAAAAAGAGGCTTAGATGCGCCCTATATTAATTGCTTGGTGAGCTTTTTGTTAACTTTTGTACTTCCGATATACCCTACAAATATGATACATCGAATATGACTGTAATTTGCGTCTGTTTGCTTTCGGTTTTGTAACTAATTTTTAAATAAGATTAAGCCAAATCTCTTCAAACAGTTTTGTTTACTTTAAAAAATTCAAAAACGACTTGGTTTTTTTTACGATTTATCTACGAAAGTAGGCTGTGACATTATCTAAATTTATTTATTACCGTGTTTGACCAACAAAATTCTTAATCCAGATTTTTTGTGAATAAAAATATTTATTTGCTAATCGTAAAAGAAAATAGTTCGTATTTTATAATAAACAAGAAATGTAAAAACAATTAAGTACCTGGTACTTACAAAAATATCAATCATTAAAAACAACTGCTTGCTCCTTCTCATTATTCAGGTGTTTGTAAAATGCAAAAGATTTAAAGAGGGTTACTTTTAATATTTATAAATCTGATATGCAATGTAAACAAAAATTGCACTTCTTTAGTTTTGTCTACATTCTCAAAATAAACATTACACTGTTGCCAAGAAAAAAAAATTCCAAGAATTACTAAATACAACCAAAATAAATTGTATTGTTGAGCTATTTTCGTTAATTATGTTCATAAAATTAGTGCAAAGTATATACAAGGTGATCTAGATAAAAAGGCCACTATTGGGTTCTCTTAAACGGTAAGAGTTACAAAAAAGTTTAAATTAGACAAATTGTTCCATTTTCGGAGACCTATTCAGTGATGCTTTAATGTTTTTAAAAATTTCCATGGCACGCTAGATAATAAACAAAAATAAAAATAAGCATTTTTCTTAAATCGTTAATAACTCGGTTATCCTTGACAGTACAAAAATATTTTTGGGAAAAAAGTTGTAGATTTTTTTACGCACTATAAAATTAAAACATTCATTTGTTTCAATATTGTTTAAATTCTTAGATAAATTACAAACTTGCATTTTTTTAAATGGAAACCATAGTTGGCTATAACCTCATAAAAAAAGCATTTGTCTTCCTCTTTACTTAACAATAATAAAATAAATTGGAGTATATATTCAAAATGACCTCCAACCGAAACAAAGCCGCGGACCGAAACGAAGCCCCGGACCGACACAAAGCCCCGGACCGAAACAAAGCCCCGGACCGAAACAAAGCCCCGGACCGAAACAAAGCCCATTTTGAATGTTAAAATTTCTTAATAAAAATTGGAATTTGACCGTCAAAAATTTAAATTCAACCTTATTTTAAGATTCTTAATAATTTTTTTTAAAATTTTTCTTTGTATCTCTTAAAATAAGGGCACTTTACTCTTGCGAATATTTTAAAAATCGTTAAAATCTAGTGTCGTATGACTTTTTATTACACTTAAAATTAATTTTAGACCACGCACCAACTTTTATCAAGAATAAAATTTTCTGAGAAATCTATAATTTAAAAAAATCCCATTTGTTGCAGACTGTATAAATGAGGCTGTATATTATAGAATAATAGTAAAGTCTACTATGTAACGTGGTTAACAATCTGTGTGGAATTGTTTTTCTTTAAAATTAAATTCAAGTCTATGCAGAGGTCTGTGTTTTTTAATTAACGAATAAAACTCCAAAACGTCAAGTTAGCTGGAAGCGGTATAAGGATTCGGAATAAATAAGCATAAAAAGTGAAACGAAAAATCTAGTTTTTTCTTTGGCGTCCGAAGATCTGCCACTGAAGCCAACGACGGTTTTGTTGCTCGCTCAAAACCATCTCAATTTGGTAAACAATTACAAACATTTTTGTGTCTGACGTAATTGGTGTTGTCTTGGGTTTTATAGTTTGTTTTTGTTATACGAAGCCCTGTATATTGCATCGGATGATCGCAAAACGTACGTGGTAGGGATAAACGGAATAAACGTCATTGGAAAAAACCGGAATAGGAGGGAGAGTACGCAATTTTCATACTTGACGCTCGCAAGAATGTTGCCTTACTATCTTGCTATTGTATAATGTTTACAAACGCAACTAGGTCATTTTCACTTAAAATACTTCGACAACCTTCAAAATTTCATTAACTTCACTACAGTTTAAATGACCGCAAAAATCGCGATCTATTTTGATTCTAAGAAATTTTAATTTAGAACTTAGTGATAACGCCCACAGCGTTATTTATAGAAGTTCTATGAATACGATTCCACTAAAAAACGAAGCTCAGAGTCGACAGCTACATTAATATGCCAAAATCGCAGTGCTTGCTTACTTGGCATTTATTATATGTAAATATTCTGTCATTATAATCTAATTGTTATAATTTATATTTAATACCTAAATTATGTTGCGCGTCATCATATTGTTCTGCTGACATTGAAAACAAAAAATTGGTATGAGTCCATTGAACTTACGCCTTCTTATACAAAAGATTTTTTGGGTCTTTACTGTAAAACTTATTTAATACGAAGATATATGTTTAATTTTACGAAAATCAATGTACCAAACCGAATTAGCATGAATGGCGTGTTATAATTTTTTTTTCATTGGTTTTATGATGTGTATATCCATGTTGTAATTATTGGTAACAACCTCTTCGCTATATTTAATTTTGTATTACTTTGTTCTGTGTTTGTTAAATGTTCCATAATTAATAGGATTTTGTTAATCTTCCAAAATTAGATTTATTAGGTTGTCTTCTTTATGGATAACGATTAAAATAAATTTCACTTGCAGCTTCAGAATTATTATTACTTAGCTTAGAATAAAACATATCATACTTTTCGTAATATTCGTAAGCAATTTCCGGTTTTTCGATTTTCTTAAAACTACAGCAAATGGCTTCAAACTTCTTATACACGTTAGTTATGAGCAAATTAAGGATTATTAGCCCACAATATGATTTTTAATTTTTCGTGAAAAATGGGAAAAGTACAAAGGCTATAGTCTTTGTACTTTTTTCGACAACAAAATCGATTTTATTAAAACTACAGCATATGGCTTCAAACTTCTTATACACGTTAGTTATGAGCAAATTAAGGATTATTAAAAATAAGCATCTCGGTTCACAAAGAAATTCATAACTTCGTTATGACGTGTGCAATATTCTTGATATTAGCCCCTAAATACGATTTTTAATTTTTCGTGAAAATGGGAAAAGTACAAAGGTTATAGTCTTTGCACTTTTTTTCGACAAAAAAATCGATTTTCTTAAAACTACAGCAAATGGCTTTAAACTTCTTATACACGTTAGTTATGAGCAAATTAAGGATTATTAGCCCCTAAATACGATTTTTAATTTTTCGTGAAAATGGGAAAAGTACAAAGGTTATAGTCTTTGTACTTTTTTTCGACAAAAAAATCGATTTTCTTAAAACTACAGCAAATGGCTTCAAACTTCTTATACACGTTAGTTATGAGTAAATTAAGGATATTAGCCCCTAAATACGATTTTTAATTTTTCGTGAAAATGGGAAAAGTACAAAGGTTATAGTCTTTGCACTTTTTTTCGACAAAAAAATTGATTTTCTTAAAACTACAGCAAATGGCTTCAAACTTCTTATACACGTTAGTTATGAGTAAATTAACGATTATTAGCCCCTAAATACGATTTTTAATTTTCGTGAAAAATGGAAAAAGTACAAAGACTATTATAGTCTTTGTACTTTTTTTCGACAAAAAAATCGATTTTCTTAAAACTACAGCAAATGGCTTCAAACTTCTTATACACGTTAGTTATGAGTAAATTAAGGATTATTAGCCCCTAAATACGATTTTTAATTTTTCGTGAAAATGGGAAAAGTACAAAGGCTATAGTCTTTGCACTTTTTTTCGACAAAAAAATCGATTTTCTTAAAACTACAGCAAATGGCTTCAAACTTCTTATACACGTTAGTTATGAGCAAATTAAGGATTATTAGCCCTTAAATACGATTTTTAATTTTTCGTGAAAAATGGGAAAAGTACAAAGACTATAGTCTTTGTACTTTTTTCGACAAAAAAATCGATTTTCTTAAAACTACAGCAAATGGCTTCAAACTTCTTATACACGTTAGTTATGAGTAAATTAAGGATTATTAGCCCCTAAATACGATTTTTAATTTTTCGTGAAAATGGGAAAAGTACAAAGGTTATAGTCTTTGCACTTTTTTTCGACAAAAAAATCGATTTTCTTAAAACTACAGCATATGGCTTCAAACTTCTTATAAACGTTAGTTATGAGCAAATTAAGGATTATTAAAAATAAGCATCTCGGTTCACAAAAAAATTCATAACTTCGTTATGACGTGTGCAATATTCTTGAATTTGGGCTCAAAATGTAGCTAAAAGATGGGCGCATCTGATGACGTGTAGAGAGTGCATTTTAAACTGTGTTTAGTATTCTTTACGGACGTCCGAAAATGGTGCTTAGAAACGGTAATTTTTGCGATCGCGTAAGCCATGACACCGTGTTAGAAAAAATTCAAAATTTCTTATTTTCCGTGGCGCGCATCCTTTGCGAGTAAACCGGTGCAAAGTTTTCGAAATTATCTCAAACGGTTCCCGAGAAAAACGCCAAAAGCTAGACCTCTGCAAAAGCCGAAATTTGTTTGGAAAAATAAGCATCTCGGTTCACAAAAAAATTCATAACGTCGTTATGACGTGTGCAATATTCTTGAATTTGGGCTCAAAATGTAGCTAAAAGATGGGCGCATCTGATGACGTGTGGAGAGTGCATTTTAAACTGTGTTTAGTATTCTTTACGGACGTCCGAAAATGGTGCTTAGAAACGGTAATTTTTGCGATCGCGTAAGCCATGACACCGTGTTAGAAAAAATTCAAAATTTCTTATTTTCCGTGGCGCGCATCCTTTGCGAGTAAACCGGTGCAAAGTTTTCGAAATTATCTCAAACGGTTCCCGAGAAAAACGCCAAAAGCTAGACCTCTGCAAAAGCCGAAATTTGTTTGGAAAAATAAGCATCTCGGTTCACAAAAAAATTCATAACGTCGTTATGACGTGTGCAATATTCTTGAATTTGGGCTCAAAATGTAGCTAAAAGATGGGCGCATCTGATGACGTGTGGAGAGTGCATTTTAAACTGTGTTTAGTATTCTTTACGGACGTCCGAAAATGGTGCTTAGAAACGGTAATTTTTGCGATCGCGTAAGCCATGACACCGTGTTAGAAAAAATTCAAAATTTCTTATTTTCCGTGGCGCGCATCCTTTGCGAGTAAACCGGTGCAAAGTTTTCGAAATTATCTCAAACGGTTCCCGAGAAAAACGCCAAAAGCTAGACCTCTGCAAAAGCCGAAATTTGTTTGGAAAAATAAGCATCTCGGTTCACAAAAAAATTCATAACGTCGTTATGACGTGTGCAATATTCTTGAATTTGGGCTCAAAATGTAGCTAAAAGATGGGCGCATCTGATGACGTGTGGAGAGTGCATTTTAAACTGTGTTTAGTATTCTTTACGGACGTCCGAAAATGGTGCTTAGAAACGGTAATTTTTGCGATCGCGTAAGCCATGACACCGTGTTAGAAAAAATTCAAAATTTCTTATTTTCCGTGGCGCGCATCCTTTGCGAGTAAACCGGTGCAAAGTTTTCGAAATTATCTCAAACGGTTCCCGAGAAAAACGCCAAAAGCTAGACCTCTGCAAAAGCCGAAATTTGTTTGGAAAAATAAGCATCTCGGTTCACAAAAAAATTCATAACGTCGTTATGACGTGTGCAATATTCTTGAATTTGGGCTCAAAATGTAGCTAAAAGATGGGCGCATCTGATGACGTGTGGAGAGTGCATTTTAAACTGTGTTTAGTATTCTTTACGGACGTCCGAAAATGGTGCTTAGAAACGGTAATTTTTGCGATCGCGTAAGCCATGACACCGTGTTAGAAAAAATTCAAAATTTCTTATTTTCCGTGGCGCGCATCCTTTGCGAGTAAACCGGTGCAAAGTTTTCGAAATTATCTCAAACGGTTCCCGAGAAAAACGCCAAAAGCTAGACCTCTGCAAAAGCCGAAATTTGTTTGGAAAAATAAGCATCTCGGTTCACAAAAAAATTCATAACGTCGTTATGACGTGTGCAATATTCTTGAATTTGGGCTCAAAATGTAGCTAAAAGATGGGCGCATCTGATGACGTGTAGAGAGTGCATTTTAAACTGTGTTTAGTATTCTTTACGAACGTCCAAAAATGGTGCTTAGAAACGGTAATTTTTGCGATCGCGTAAGCCATGACACCGTGTTAGAAAAAATTCAAAATTTCTTATTTTCCGAGGCGCGCATCCTTTGCGAGTAAACCGGTGCAAAGTTTTCGAAATTATCTCAAACGGTTCCCGAGAAAAACGCCAAAAGCTAGACCTCTGCAAAGGCCGAAATTTGTTTGGAAAAATAAGCATCTCGGTTCACAAAAAAATTTATAACTTCGTTATGACGTGTGCAATATTCTTGAATTTGGGCTCAAAATGTAGCTATAGTCTTTGCACTTTTTTTCGACAAAAAAATTGATTTTCTTAAAACTACAGCAAATGGCTTCAAACTTCTTATACCTACACGTTAGTTATGAGTAAATTAAGGATTATTAGCCCCTAAATACGATTTTTAATTTTCGTGAAAAATGGAAAAAGTGCAAAGACTATAGTCTTTGTACTTTTTTTCGACAAAAAAATCGATTTTCTTAAAACTACAGCAAATGGCTTCAAACTTCTTATACACGTTAGTTATGAGTAAATTAAGGATTATTAGCCCCTAAATACGATTTTTAATTTTTCGTGAAAATGGAAAAAGTACAAAGGCTATAGTCTTTGCACTTTTTTTCGACAAAAAATTGAGTTTCTTAAAACTACAGCAAATGGCTTCAAACTTCTTATACACGTTAGTTATGAGCAAATTAAGGATTATTAGCCCCTAAATACGATTTTTAATTTTCGTGAAAAATGGAAAAAGTACAAAGACTATATAGTCTTTGTACTTTTTTTCGACAAAAAAATCGATTTTCTTAAAACTACAGCAAATGGCTTCAAACTTCTTATACACGTTAGTTATGAGTAAATTAAGGATTATTAGCCCCTAAATACGATTTTTAATTTTTCGTGAAAATGGGAAAAGTACAAAGGTTATAGTCTTTGCACTTTTTTTCGACAAAAAAATTGATTTTCTTAAAACTACAGCAAATGGCTTCAAACTTCTTATACACGTTAGTTATGAGCAAATTAAGGATTATTAGCCCCTAAATACGATTTTTAATTTTTCGTGAAAAATGGAAAAAGTACAAAGTCTTTGCACTTTTTTCTATTTTTAGGTCTCAAATATGATTTTATAAAGTATACTGCACTAACTCAATCGAAAAATGAAATAAAAATGAAAATATATCTGGTAACCCTTAAGTTAAGTTATTAAAGATTTTGTTTTGTATCAGATCTGTCGAAACACATGTTAGTAGTAATCCAATAACAATTAAACCATGCTATATTTTCAGTTCATATGCCATTATGGCTATAACCATAATTTCAGATCAATACACTTACAAAGACTTTGTACTTTTTTTCGACAAAAAAATCGATTTTCTTAAAACTACAGCAAATGGCTTCAAACTTCTTATACACGTTAGTTATGAGTAAATTAAGGATTATTAGCCCCTAAATACGATTTTTAATTTTTCGTGAAAATGGAAAAAGTACAAAGGCTATAGTCTTTGCACTTTTTTTCGACAAAAAATTGATTTTCTTAAAACTACAGCAAATGGCTTCAAACTTCTTATACACGTTAGTTATGAGTAAATTAAGGATTATTAGCCCCTAAATACGATTTTTAATTTTCGTGAAAAATGGAAAAAGTACAAAGACTATAATAGTCTTTGCACTTTTTTTCGACAAAAAAATTGATTTTCTTAAAACTACAGCAAATGGCTTCAAACTTCTTATACACGTTAGTTATGAGCAAATTAAGGATTATTAGCCCCTAAATACGATTTTTAATTTTTCGTGAAAAATGGGAAAAGTACAAAGACTATATAGTCTTTGTACTTTTTTTCGACAAAAAAATCGATTTTCTTAAAACTACAGCAAATGGCTTCAAACTTCTTATACATGTTAGTTATGAGTAAATTAAGGATTATTAGCCCCTAAATACGATTTTTAATTTTTCGTGAAAATGGGAAAAGTACAAAGGTTATAGTCTTTGCACTTTTTTTCGACAAAAAAATTGATTTTCTTAAAACTACAGCAAATGGCTTCAAACTTCTTATACACGTTAGTTATGAGCAAATTAAGGATTATTAGCCCCTAAATACGATTTTTAATTTTTCGTGAAAAATGGAAAAAGTACAAAGTCTTTGCACTTTTTTCTATTTTTAGGTCTCAAATATGATTTTATAAAGTATACTGCACTAACTCAATCGAAAAATGAAATAAAAATGAAAATATATCTGGTAACCCTTAAGTTAAGTTATTAAAGATTTTGTTTTGTATCAGATCTGTCGAAACACATGTTAGTAGTAATCCAATAACAATTAAACCATGCTATATTTTCAGTTCATATGCCATTATGGCTATAACCATAATTTCAGATCAATACACTTACAAAAAATTTGTACTTTTTTTCGACAAAAAAATCGATTTTCTTAAAACTACAGCAAATGGCTTCAAACTTCTTATACACGTTAGTTATGAGTAAATTAAGGATTATTAGCCCCTAAATACGATTTTTAATTTTTCGTGAAAATGGAAAAAGTACAAAGGCTATAGTCTTTGCACTTTTTTTCGACAAAAAATTGATTTTCTTAAAACTACAGCAAATGGCTTCAAACTTCTTATACACGTTAGTTATGAGTAAATTAAGGATTATTAGCCCCTAAATACGATTTTTAATTTTCGTGAAAAATGGAAAAAGTACAAAGACTATAATAGTCTTTGCACTTTTTTTCGACAAAAAAATTGATTTTCTTAAAACTACAGCAAATGGCTTCAAACTTCTTATACACGTTAGTTATGAGCAAATTAAGGATTATTAGCCCCTAAATACGATTTTTAATTTTTCGTGAAAAATGGGAAAAGTACAAAGACTATAGTCTTTGTACTTTTTTCGACAAAAAAATCGATTTTCTTAAAACTACAGCAAATGGCTTCAAACTTCTTATACACGTTAGTTATGAGTAAATTAAGGATTATTAGCCCCTAAATACGATTTTTAATTTTTCGTGAAAATGGGAAAAGTACAAAGGTTATAGTCTTTGCACTTTTTTTCGACAAAAAAATCGATTTTCTTAAAACTACAGCATATGGCTTCAAACTTCTTATACACGTTAGTTATGAGCAAATTAAGGATTATTAAAAATAAGCATCTCGGTTCACAAAAAAATTCATAACTTCGTTATGACGTGTGCAATATTCTTGAATTTGGGCTCAAAATGTAGCTAAAAGATGGGCGCATCTGATGACGTGTAGAGAGTGCATTTTAAACTGTGTTTAGTATTCTTTACGGACGTCCGAAAATGGTGCTTAGAAACGGTAATTTTTGCGATCGCGTAAGCCATGACACCGTGTTAGAAAAAATTCAAAATTTCTTATTTTCCGTGGCGCGCATCCTTTGCGAGTAAACCGGTGCAAAGTTTTCGAAATTATCTCAAACGGTTCCCGAGAAAAACGCCAAAAGCTAGACCTCTGCAAAAGCCGAAATTTGTTTGGAAAAATAAGCATCTCGGTTCACAAAAAAATTCATAACGTCGTTATGACGTGTGCAATATTCTTGAATTTGGGCTCAAAATGTAGCTAAAAGATGGGCGCATCTGATGACGTGTAGAGAGTGCATTTTAAACTGTGTTTAGTATTCTTTACGAACGTCCAAAAATGGTGCTTAGAAACGGTAATTTTTGCGATCGCGTAAGCCATGACACCGTGTTAGAAAAAATTCAAAATTTCTTATTTTCCGTGGCGCGCATCCTTTGCGAGTAAACCGGTGCAAAGTTTTCGAAATTATCTCAAACGGTTCCCGAGAAAAACGCCAAAAGCTAGACCTCTGCAAAGGCCGAAATTTGTTTGGAAAAATAAGCATCTCGGTTCACAAAAAAATTCATAACTTCGTTATGACGTGTGCAATATTCTTGAATTTGGGCTCAAAATGTAGCTAAAAGATGGGCGCATCTGATGACGTGTAGAGAGTGCATTTTAAACTGTGTTTAGTATTCTTTACGAACGTCCAAAAATGGTGCTTAGAAACGGTAATTTTTGCGATCGCGTAAGCCATGACACCGTGTTAGAAAAAATTCAAAATTTCTTATTTTCCGAGGCGCGCATCCTTTGCGAGTAAACCGGTGCAAAGTTTTCGAAATTATCTCAAACGGTTCCCGAGAAAAACGCCAAAAACTAGACCCCTGCAAAAGCCGAAATTTGTTTGGAAAAATAAGCATCTCGGTTCACAAAAAAATTTATAACTTCGTTATGACGTGTGCAATATTCTTGAATTTGGGCTCAAAATGTAGCTATAGTCTTTGCACTTTTTTTCGACAAAAAAATTGATTTTCTTAAAACTACAGCAAATGGCTTCAAACTTCTTATACACGTTAGTTATGAGTAAATTAAGGATTATTAGCCCCTAAATACGATTTTTAATTTTCGTGAAAAATGGAAAAAGTGCAAAGACTATAGTCTTTGTACTTTTTTTCGACAAAAAAATCGATTTTCTTAAAACTACAGCAAATGGCTTCAAACTTCTTATACACGTTAGTTATGAGTAAATTAAGGATTATTAGCCCCTAAATACGATTTTTAATTTTTCGTGAAAATGGAAAAAGTACAAAGGCTATAGTCTTTGCACTTTTTTTCGACAAAAAATTGAGTTTCTTAAAACTACAGCAAATGGCTTCAAACTTCTTATACACGTTAGTTATGAGCAAATTAAGGATTATTAGCCCCTAAATACGATTTTTAATTTTCGTGAAAAATGGAAAAAGTACAAAGACTATAGTCTTTGTACTTTTTTTCGACAAAAAAATCGATTTTCTTAAAACTACAGCAAATGGCTTCAAACTTCTTATACACGTTAGTTATGAGTAAATTAAGGATTATTAGCCCCTAAATACGATTTTTAATTTTTCGTGAAAATGGGAAAAGTACAAAGGTTATAGTCTTTGCACTTTTTTTCGACAAAAAAATTGATTTTCTTAAAACTACAGCAAATGGCTTCAAACTTCTTATACACGTTAGTTATGAGCAAATTAAGGATTATTAGCCCCTAAATACGATTTTTAATTTTTCGTGAAAAATGGAAAAAGTACAAAGTCTTTGCACTTTTTTCTATTTTTAGGTCTCAAATATGATTTTATAAAGTATACTGCACTAACTCAATCGAAAAATGAAATAAAAATGAAAATATATCTGGTAACCCTTAAGTTAAGTTATTAAAGATTTTGTTTTGTATCAGATCTGTCGAAACACATGTTAGTAGTAATCCAATAACAATTAAACCATGCTATATTTTCAGTTCATATGCCATTATGGCTATAACCATAATTTCAGATCAATACACTTACAAAGACTTTGTACTTTTTTTCGACAAAAAAATCGATTTTCTTAAAACTACAGCAAATGGCTTCAAACTTCTTATACACGTTAGTTATGAGTAAATTAAGGATTATTAGCCCCTAAATACGATTTTTAATTTTTCGTGAAAATGGAAAAAGTACAAAGGCTATAGTCTTTGCACTTTTTTTCGACAAAAAATTGATTTTCTTAAAACTACAGCAAATGGCTTCAAACTTCTTATACACGTTAGTTATGAGTAAATTAAGGATTATTAGCCCCTAAATACGATTTTTAATTTTCGTGAAAAATGGAAAAAGTACAAAGACTATAATAGTCTTTGCACTTTTTTTCGACAAAAAAATTGATTTTCTTAAAACTACAGCAAATGGCTTCAAACTTCTTATACACGTTAGTTATGAGCAAATTAAGGATTATTAGCCCCTAAATACGATTTTTAATTTTTCGTGAAAAATGGGAAAAGTACAAAGACTATATAGTCTTTGTACTTTTTTTCGACAAAAAAATCGATTTTCTTAAAACTACAGCAAATGGCTTCAAACTTCTTATACATGTTAGTTATGAGTAAATTAAGGATTATTAGCCCCTAAATACGATTTTTAATTTTTCGTGAAAATGGGAAAAGTACAAAGGTTATAGTCTTTGCACTTTTTTTCGACAAAAAAATTGATTTTCTTAAAACTACAGCAAATGGCTTCAAACTTCTTATACACGTTAGTTATGAGCAAATTAAGGATTATTAGCCCCTAAATACGATTTTTAATTTTTCGTGAAAAATGGAAAAAGTACAAAGTCTTTGCACTTTTTTCTATTTTTAGGTCTCAAATATGATTTTATAAAGTATACTGCACTAACTCAATCGAAAAATGAAATAAAAATGAAAATATATCTGGTAACCCTTAAGTTAAGTTATTAAAGATTTTGTTTTGTATCAGATCTGTCGAAACACATGTTAGTAGTAATCCAATAACAATTAAACCATGCTATATTTTCAGTTCATATGCCATTATGGCTATAACCATAATTTCAGATCAATACACTTACAAAAAATTTGTACTTTTTTTCGACAAAAAAATCGATTTTCTTAAAACTACAGCAAATGGCTTCAAACTTCTTATACACGTTAGTTATGAGTAAATTAAGGATTATTAGCCCCTAAATACGATTTTTAATTTTTCGTGAAAATGGAAAAAGTACAAAGGCTATAGTCTTTGCACTTTTTTTCGACAAAAAATTGATTTTCTTAAAACTACAGCAAATGGCTTCAAACTTCTTATACACGTTAGTTATGAGTAAATTAAGGATTATTAGCCCCTAAATACGATTTTTAATTTTCGTGAAAAATGGAAAAAGTACAAAGACTATAATAGTCTTTGCACTTTTTTTCGACAAAAAAATTGATTTTCTTAAAACTACAGCAAATGGCTTCAAACTTCTTATACACGTTAGTTATGAGCAAATTAAGGATTATTAGCCCCTAAATACGATTTTTAATTTTTCGTGAAAAATGGGAAAAGTACAAAGACTATAGTCTTTGTACTTTTTTCGACAAAAAAATCGATTTTCTTAAAACTACAGCAAATGGCTTCAAACTTCTTATACACGTTAGTTATGAGTAAATTAAGGATTATTAGCCCCTAAATACGATTTTTAATTTTTCGTGAAAATGGGAAAAGTACAAAGGTTATAGTCTTTGCACTTTTTTTCGACAAAAAAATCGATTTTCTTAAAACTACAGCATATGGCTTCAAACTTCTTATACACGTTAGTTATGAGCAAATTAAGGATTATTAAAAATAAGCATCTCGGTTCACAAAAAAATTCATAACTTCGTTATGACGTGTGCAATATTCTTGAATTTGGGCTCAAAATGTAGCTAAAAGATGGGCGCATCTGATGACGTGTAGAGAGTGCATTTTAAACTGTGTTTAGTATTCTTTACGGACGTCCGAAAATGGTGCTTAGAAACGGTAATTTTTGCGATCGCGTAAGCCATGACACCGTGTTAGAAAAAATTCAAAATTTCTTATTTTCCGTGGCGCGCATCCTTTGCGAGTAAACCGGTGCAAAGTTTTCGAAATTATCTCAAACGGTTCCCGAGAAAAACGCCAAAAGCTAGACCTCTGCAAAAGCCGAAATTTGTTTGGAAAAATAAGCATCTCGGTTCACAAAAAAATTCATAACGTCGTTATGACGTGTGCAATATTCTTGAATTTGGGCTCAAAATGTAGCTAAAAGATGGGCGCATCTGATGACGTGTAGAGAGTGCATTTTAAACTGTGTTTAGTATTCTTTACGAACGTCCAAAAATGGTGCTTAGAAACGGTAATTTTTGCGATCGCGTAAGCCATGACACCGTGTTAGAAAAAATTCAAAATTTCTTATTTTCCGTGGCGCGCATCCTTTGCGAGTAAACCGGTGCAAAGTTTTCGAAATTATCTCAAACGGTTCCCGAGAAAAACGCCAAAAGCTAGACCTCTGCAAAGGCCGAAATTTGTTTGGAAAAATAAGCATCTCGGTTCACAAAAAAATTCATAACTTCGTTATGACGTGTGCAATATTCTTGAATTTGGGCTCAAAATGTAGCTAAAAGATGGGCGCATCTGATGACGTGTAGAGAGTGCATTTTAAACTGTGTTTAGTATTCTTTACGAACGTCCAAAAATGGTGCTTAGAAACGGTAATTTTTGCGATCGCGTAAGCCATGACACCGTGTTAGAAAAAATTCAAAATTTCTTATTTTCCGAGGCGCGCATCCTTTGCGAGTAAACCGGTGCAAAGTTTTCGAAATTATCTCAAACGGTTCCCGAGAAAAACGCCAAAAACTAGACCCCTGCAAAAGCCGAAATTTGTTTGGAAAAATAAGCATCTCGGTTCACAAAAAAATTTATAACTTCGTTATGACGTGTGCAATATTCTTGAATTTGGGCTCAAAATGTAGCTATAGTCTTTGCACTTTTTTTCGACAAAAAAATTGATTTTCTTAAAACTACAGCAAATGGCTTCAAACTTCTTATACACGTTAGTTATGAGTAAATTAAGGATTATTAGCCCCTAAATACGATTTTTAATTTTCGTGAAAAATGGAAAAAGTGCAAAGACTATAGTCTTTGTACTTTTTTTCGACAAAAAAATCGATTTTCTTAAAACTACAGCAAATGGCTTCAAACTTCTTATACACGTTAGTTATGAGTAAATTAAGGATTATTAGCCCCTAAATACGATTTTTAATTTTTCGTGAAAATGGAAAAAGTACAAAGGCTATAGTCTTTGCACTTTTTTTCGACAAAAAATTGAGTTTCTTAAAACTACAGCAAATGGCTTCAAACTTCTTATACACGTTAGTTATGAGCAAATTAAGGATTATTAGCCCCTAAATACGATTTTTAATTTTCGTGAAAAATGGAAAAAGTACAAAGACTATAGTCTTTGTACTTTTTTTCGACAAAAAAATCGATTTTCTTAAAACTACAGCAAATGGCTTCAAACTTCTTATACACGTTAGTTATGAGTAAATTAAGGATTATTAGCCCCTAAATACGATTTTTAATTTTTCGTGAAAATGGGAAAAGTACAAAGGTTATAGTCTTTGCACTTTTTTTCGACAAAAAAATTGATTTTCTTAAAACTACAGCAAATGGCTTCAAACTTCTTATACACGTTAGTTATGAGTAAATTAAGGATTATTAGCCCCTAAATACGATTTTTAATTTTCGTGAAAAATGGAAAAAGTGCAAAGACTATAGTCTTTGTACTTTTTTTCGACAAAAAAATCGATTTTCTTAAAACTACAGCAAATGGCTTCAAACTTCTTATACACGTTAGTTATGAGTAAATTAAGGATTATTAGCCCCTAAATACGATTTTTAATTTTTCGTGAAAATGGAAAAAGTACAAAGGCTATAGTCTTTGCACTTTTTTTCGACAAAAAATTGAGTTTCTTAAAACTACAGCAAATGGCTTCAAACTTCTTATACACGTTAGTTATGAGCAAATTAAGGATTATTAGCCCCTAAATACGATTTTTAATTTTCGTGAAAAATGGAAAAAGTACAAAGACTATAGTCTTTGTACTTTTTTTCGACAAAAAAATCGATTTTCTTAAAACTACAGCAAATGGCTTCAAACTTCTTATACACGTTAGTTATGAGTAAATTAAGGATTATTAGCCCCTAAATACGATTTTTAATTTTTCGTGAAAATGGGAAAAGTACAAAGGTTATAGTCTTTGCACTTTTTTTCGACAAAAAAATTGATTTTCTTAAAACTACAGCAAATGGCTTCAAACTTCTTATACACGTTAGTTATGAGCAAATTAAGGATTATTAGCCCCTAAATACGATTTTTAATTTTTCGTGAAAAATGGAAAAAGTACAAAGTCTTTGCACTTTTTTCTATTTTTAGGTCTCAAATATGATTTTATAAAGTATACTGCACTAACTCAATCGAAAAATGAAATAAAAATGAAAATATATCTGGTAACCCTTAAGTTAAGTTATTAAAGATTTTGTTTTGTATCAGATCTGTCGAAACACATGTTAGTAGTAATCCAATAACAATTAAACCATGCTATATTTTCAGTTCATATGCCATTATGGCTATAACCATAATTTCAGATCAATACACTTACAAAGACTTTGTACTTTTTTTCGACAAAAAAATCGATTTTCTTAAAACTACAGCAAATGGCTTCAAACTTCTTATACACGTTAGTTATGAGTAAATTAAGGATTATTAGCCCCTAAATACGATTTTTAATTTTTCGTGAAAATGGAAAAAGTACAAAGGCTATAGTCTTTGCACTTTTTTTCGACAAAAAATTGATTTTCTTAAAACTACAGCAAATGGCTTCAAACTTCTTATACACGTTAGTTATGGGTAAATTAAGGATTATTAGCCCCTAAATACGATTTTTAATTTTCGTGAAAAATGGAAAAAGTACAAAGACTATAATAGTCTTTGCACTTTTTTTCGACAAAAAAATTGATTTTCTTAAAACTACAGCAAATGGCTTCAAACTTCTTATACACGTTAGTTATGAGCAAATTAAGGATTATTAGCCCCTAAATACGATTTTTAATTTTTCGTGAAAAATGGGAAAAGTACAAAGACTATAGTCTTTGTACTTTTTTCGACAAAAAAATCGATTTTCTTTAAACTACAGCAAATGGCTTCAAACTTCTTATACACGTTAGTTATGAGCAAATTAAGGATTATTAGCCCCTAAATACGATTTTTAATTTTCGTGAAAAATGGAAAAAGTACAAAGACTATAGTCTTTGCACTTTTTTTCGACAAAAAAATTGATTTTCTTAAAACTACAGCAAATGGCTTCAAACTTCTTATACACGTTAGTTATGAGCAAATTAAGGATTATTAGCCCCTAAATACGATTTTTAATTTTTCGTGAAAAATGGAAAAAGTACAAAGTCTTTGCACTTTTTTCTATTTTTAGGTCTCAAATATGATTTTATAAAGTATACTGCACTAACTCAATCGAAAAATGAAATAAAAATGAAAATATATCTGGTAACCCTTAAGTTAAGTTATTAAAGATTTTGTTTTGTATCAGATCTGTCGAAACACATGTTAGTAGTAATCCAATAACAATTAAACCATGCTATATTTTCAGTTCATATGCCATTATGGCTATAACCATAATTTCAGATCAATACACTTACAAAGACTTTGTACTTTTTTTCGACAAAAAAATCGATTTTCTTAAAACTACAGCAAATGGCTTCAAACTTCTTATACACGTTAGTTATGAGTAAATTAAGGATTATTAGCCCCTAAATACGATTTTTAATTTTTCGTGAAAATGGAAAAAGTACAAAGGCTATAGTCTTTGCACTTTTTTTCGACAAAAAATTGATTTTCTTAAAACTACAGCAAATGGCTTCAAACTTCTTATACACGTTAGTTATGAGTAAATTAAGGATTATTAGCCCCTAAATACGATTTTTAATTTTCGTGAAAAATGGAAAAAGTACAAAGACTATAATAGTCTTTGCACTTTTTTTCGACAAAAAAATTGATTTTCTTAAAACTACAGCAAATGGCTTCAAACTTCTTATACACGTTAGTTATGAGCAAATTAAGGATTATTAGCCCCTAAATACGATTTTTAATTTTTCGTGAAAAATGGGAAAAGTACAAAGGCTATAGTCTTTGCACTTTTTTTCGACAAAAAATTGAGTTTCTTAAAACTACAGCAAATGGCTTCAAACTTCTTATACACGTTAGTTATGAGTAAATTAAGGATTATTAGCCCCTAAATACGATTTTTAATTTTTCGTGAAAATGGAAAAAGTACAAAGGCTATAGTCTTTGCACTTTTTTTCGACAAAAAATTGATTTTCTTAAAACTACAGCAAATGGCTTCAAACTTCTTATACACGTTAGTTATGAGTAAATTAAGGATTATTAGCCCCTAAATACGATTTTTAATTTTCGTGAAAAATGGAAAAAGTACAAAGACTATAATAGTCTTTGCACTTTTTTTCGACAAAAAAATCGATTTTCTTTAAACTACAGCAAATGGCTTCAAACTTCTTATACACGTTAGTTATGAGCAAATTAAGGATTATTAGCCTCTAAATACGATTTTTAATTTTTCGTGAAAATGGGAAAAGTACAAAGTCTTTGCACTTTTTTCTATTTTTAGGTCTCAAATATGATTTTATAAAGTATACTGCACTAACTCAATCGAAAAATGAAATAAAAATGAAAATATATCTGGTAACCCTTAAGTTAAGTTATTAAAGATTTTGTTTTGTATCAGATCTGTCGAAACACATGTTAGTAGTAATCCAATAACAATTAAACCATGCTATATTTTCAGTTCATATGCCATTATGGCTATAACTATAATTTCAGATCAATACACTTATTCATTCTCCATATATTTTTAATGGACAGTTTCAATCAATCACCCTGTATAATAAACTATATTTTGCAAATAATATTATTCCCCTACTATTATTTCAACCTCGGGCCTTCATCTATATCCTGAGGAAGAAAAACTTGATTGCAATGAAATAATTCTTTTTTGATTGTGGAGTTGAAAAAAAAACTAGTTTAATTTTAGGAAAATATTTATAATTTTGGAATATCATTTGAGTCACATTCAGTCAAAATTTAATGGAAACTAAATTCCAAATTGTATAATTTATTATTAACTGTGCTTGCTTATTTTATTTATGGTATTATTTAATGGCATCATTCTTAATTTGGAATTGCTTAGAAATTAAGTCATTTATGTTAATTTTCATAAATAACCAAAAATGAAAAACGTTTTTAAAATTAAGTCATTCTCAGGTGTTTTGATATTATAGTTTTTTTGCAGGTTGCAATAAGCTGCTACCCTTTTAACATGCAAAATCTGTGAAGACGCAGTTGATGGCTACCCTCCAGTGGCGTAGGCAGGATGCTTCCGTGGGGGGGGGGTTAATAAACGCAAAATGAACGAAGGACCTATTTTCTTGTCACCACTCTCTTTTTAAGTTTTTTTGCAGCAAGATGTTTGATGTATCATCAAGGGGAGGGTTAATAAACGGTAAAAAGAGCGGAAGATCTTTTTTTTAGCACAAAATTTACGGTTCTCCGGCTCTATATTGACTTATTGCGAACCTATGGGGGGATTCTGACCCCCCTGCTACCCTCGACCGAGCTTATGAATTAATTAAAGCAGTTCGAAATCAAAAAGGCTCACCAATACAAGAACAAGTAGCAGTGCCTACTAGAATATATAATAATATTATGAATTGAATATTTGAACATATTATAGTTATAAACATCTTTACGATGTGATATCGCTCTAAAATTGTAATTTCTTTACTTTTATAGAGGTAATAAAACCATCAAACAATTTCTATTTTTTTTAACACACAAAAACCTACACTAGAACATGCCTACAGAAAATTACAAATCTACTAAATTTAAATTTTGTTTGACAGTTCATCACAAAAAACAGAATCGGTCCCTGTGACATCACTCTTCTTCATGTATTTCTGTGATCCTTATACAAGGAAGACAAATTTATTTTAAGAGTACCATCAGCTGCATGCAGCTCAGCTAAATTTAGCTCAGTAGTTTGTATCTAGACAGCCCTGGCAGTGAACCGACTATACCTCTTTTAATTTCTGTAGGGTTGCCTGACGTCCCAGTTTTCCGGGATTGTCCTGGTTTGGGGCCTCGAATACCTTAAAATAATTTTTTTACTAGTTTTTGTTTTATTTCTTTGGTCCTATTCCCGGGGTGGATGGGAGGCCAGATCCTCCCTCTTGTTCCGGTTGGGATACAAAATTCCTCGTATTCAGATGTTATAGCAAAACATAAAAATGTCGAATTTCTTTTTTCTCTCGTAACTTTTTTGATTTAATCATTAGATCAATTTTATTGGTATTTTCTTAGGGTACTTTTTAATGTAGAATGTAACTGTTATTTTAGATTTTTTTTATCGCTTACCATTTTTGAGTTATTACCCCTTTCTTAATTTTTTATTATGGATTGCGAAGTTGGCTATGCAATAGTTAAATGTGTTTTATTTTTCTCTTTTTACTGAGATATTACTTACTATATCTATTTTTGTAAATAAGTCACAAAAAAATGAAGAAAAATCGTATTATACTAATCACTTATCTAGTTATCCATGAAAATAAAAACAAAAAAAAAAAACCAATTAAATGTCATTTATTAGAATTTTATAGTATTGTTGAGTAATTCGATAGTCTTTGTAGCAATTATTATAATTTTTGCTACATTTAAAATATTGGAAAATAGAACTCTACAGCTTTAAGTATATTCTTAACTTTTTAAGTTAGAGGTATATCTCAAAAATTAAGAGTGATAAAAAAAATCTTAAATAACAGTTACATTCTACATTAAGAAGTACCTTAAGAAAGTACTAATAAAATTGATCTAATGATTAAAACAAAAAAGTTGCCAGAGAAAAAACTAATTCGACATTTTCATATTTTTTGCTATAACATCTGAAGTACAAGGAATTTTGTACTTTTAAAAATTGATTGTAGCTCCTCTAATACTTGGGAATAATTCATCTAATTTAAAACAAACCTGTATCTCCTACAATAACAGAGATCCCCATGCTGGAAATGTAATCTGCGACACCCTCTATAACTGTCAATTGGGGTTTAAGTAAGGTGTGAATGAAGTTATAATAGCTCCTAGTTTTTAATTGTTTACTGATAATAAAATGGTAAAGGCCATACAAAAAAAAAACAAGTTATGAAAAATTTTACTATATTTACAAGGATAATGCTGATACAATGTTTGAAAATAAAAGTGGGTTAGTTTAATCTCAGATGGTAAACTGTATTAATTATTACAGCTTTACATTTATTAAAACAATTAACATTAAAACGTACGTACAATAAATAGAGCATCAGTATTATGTTATGACAATTTTTTTTTATCAAAACACTAATAGGGAAGTTAATGAATACATTACGAGGTAAACTTGCGTTAATTGACAATTTAAGAAAAATTTAAAGAATAAATAACAATACCGTGAGTAAATACAAAAAGTAAACAAAATTACACATTTGTTAATAATTATTTAGCCTGCCACATCGTTTACTGGAATAACATGAGACAACTTTCAATAAAACAATTGATACCTTTCCACACTAAGGTACTTTTTTATAATAGTTCCATTTTAGACAATTAAAAAACAACTAGAGTGGCCCGACCTGCGGAATACATCTTGGTACAACTTTAAAGGGAAACATTTGAATGTTTAAATTTACTTAGGCTTGTGTATACACAAAAAAATTACATAATATATCATTTTAAATAAACTCTGTTAAATTAAATCAATTGCAAATTAAAAATGAAATGAATACATGAAAATTTCAATTACACATATTTTTAAAACTTTTATGGCATATAAATATTAAACTAGTTGCTTGATATTATCGTCACAAAAATCTGCAAGCATTTTGTATCACACAGATATACAGGGTGTCCCAAATTCGAGTAAATGCATGGGGATCTCGCTTATCTTAAGAGCTACGAGGTCGGTTTAATTAGGGCAAAGTTGCTAAATTCGATGCTTATTGATAATCTAAAGAGAAATTGGAAATATCTCAAACGGTATCCGAGACAATTAGGAAAAGCTGGAAAGTCCATTTTTGAAAATCGTTTATAACTCCTTTGGAGTTTGAAATATTTTAAATGTGTGTTGCCGAAGCAACTTTTTAAGCCGAATCGGATGGTGGTCACAAATTTTTCCTAGGTCGATTCGTTTTTGTTTTAGACAACCAACTTTGTTTTTTCTTATGGGCAGCATATCGCGTTTTTCTTCGTTATTTAAGTTCATTTTTACGACCAACAGGCCTTCAAAACTTTTAGTTTGTTGATCGGTTGTCATGGAAACAACATAAACTACAATGACCGGCCAACCTGATTTATAATGGTTATTGTTTAATACGTATTTTTTGAAATTTGACAATGAAAGAAAAAGTAAAATACCATGTGTGATACATCAATGGATTCAGAAAAATAAATGCTATTTGATTGTGTAAATAGCAAAAATTGCGCCCATAAGAAAAAATAAAGTTGGTCGTCATAAAACAAAAACGAATCAATCTAGAAAAAATTTGTGACCACTATTCGATTCGGCTTGAAAAGTTGCTTGGGCAATGTCTTTACACATTTAAAATATTTCATACTCCAAAGGAGTTATAGACGATTTTCAAAAATCTTATTTTCCAGTTTTTCCGAATATTCTCGGATACCGTTTGAGATATTTCCAATTTCTCTTTGGACTATTAATGAGCATCGAATTTAGCAACTTTGCCCTAATTTAACCGACCTCGTAGCTCTTAAGATAAGCGAGATCCCCATGCATTTACTCGAATTTGGGACACCCTGTATATTGCACTATAATAGCTTTGTCAGTTTTTAATTGAAACATTCCATTCATTACAGATCATTATAATTTAAAAATAGTTGCCTCATACATTCTGCCAACTGTTATAAATCAAAATAATATATTCGCAAAATTTTCTTACATTGCAGTTTGTTTTACCGCATAATTAATTTGACCCACCGTATAAAAAATCTGTACTACAAAATTCTCAGAATGTATCCAATAACATAAAAATCGGGGGGGGGAAATGTACCAACACCTCGTTCGCATTTTACATACGTCAAAATTATAAAGTACATAATATATGTATATCAATTGAAAAGAAAGATGTTATAACTTTCCAAGTGCGTATAAAAAATTGATTTTAGAAATACACTAAAATAATGATGAAGGCAAACACTTATTCTACCCTAGAGTAATTTAAGTGAAAGGCACTCTATATGTTAGTGTAAAATAGTATATAACTATATCTAAAACTACAAAAAACGATTGTCTGATATATACATTAATAATTAAAGGCACCAAAAATGGATGGATTTTGTTAGATTAGTGAGCATGAGTACAATTCCGTTAACTATCGGTTAACCGAGTACTGTCTAATGAATCCGAATTTATAAACACAAATTGCTACACGACCACTCCAATAAGGAGTAGGGAGTGCAACTGATATAAAATTAATATAACCGTACGATACGGTTCTTGTATCAGGTGGTCCAAATTCGAGGAGATAACATGGGTATCTCGCTTAATAAATAGTTAAATAGCCACAATATACAGTTTTTCAAGACAGATCCAGAACAATCTACATTTTTCACCATTTCCAGTTAAATCTTCGGTCGTTATTATACCGGGTGATTCAGTTTGACTGTCGCACCTTTACAACTTTTTAATTATTGAAAATAACCCCAACCTTATATTTTTGAAAATGGCGACCAATTCTCTATTAAGCGATGTGCATTTGTTATCTCTACGTATGTCAAATTCGCGATAGGCAACTGTTTTGTTTTTTTAAATTACGTAGTATACACTTTTTTGTTGATACGGATAGAGAATTTAATTCTGAATCTGATTATGTATTAAAAAAGTATGCATACACAAGAAATTTTTTGAGAAAAATCGTTTACTTATCAAATTATAGCCACCAGTCTAATTAATATAACAAAAAACGATCACCTCTGTAAATAACAGTTTAAAGTTTATAACCTACGTTGTCAATATTGTTAGTTGTTAATTGAAAATGGAATTTTATACCAACCAAGAAAAGTTGGAAATGATTTTAATTTACGGAGAATGTGGAAGAAATAAACTTTGACCTGATTTTTCTCGAAAATTTTCTTATGTGTACATACTTTTGTAATACATCCATCTCTATCCGAATCAACAAAGAATGCGTACTATGTAATTTAAAAAAAAAAACAGTTGCCTATCGCGGATTTGACATATGTCACCATAGAGATAACAAATGCACATCGCTTAATAGAGAATTTGTCGCCGTTTCCAAAAATACTAGGTTTGTGGGGTTATTTTCAACAATTAAAAAGTTATAGGGGTGCGACAGTCGAACAGTATCAACCGGTAGAAATTGAAATTAAGGTTTTTGTTTAATTTTTTTATACAGATCTAATGGGCATTTTTTTACGACCAGTTTTAAAGTTCTGTTTGTTGTATTCTTTAGATGTTAACACATTTAACTCAATTTTTTCTGCTCCTAAATGTGCAATAATGGTCCGTGTAATTATATTAAACAATTTTGTAAATCAGCGTTCAAATCAACAATGGTTGCCATTTTAAAAACACAAATGTATTATAACTTTAAAAATTGTAAATAAAGATATGTGCCTTTGACATCATTAAAAAAATATATAAAACCTTTCATACATTAATTTGACATCTATAAAATACGGTGATATACTTTAAAAATATATTTTTTTAACTCGAAAATCGTACTAATGGTTTTGAATTTGCCTCGACTGCACATTTATGGTAATTTCACCATATTTTATGTTTAACAATAAGCGAGATGGCTGTACAATCGCATGGAACTCGAACCACCCTCTGTACCTTAACAATAATACTCCCAACATTCAACTACAAAAATTGTATATATATTTGCAGACTTTCAAACAAAGAGCGTCACCACAAGTTTGGCAAAAATTCACATTCGACTTATGCCGAACTTGTCGTGAAACTCCGACAACACATGTATAAGTAATTAGTTACTTTGTAAATATGTCAAACACAACGATGTGCATACGAGCACTATATTTATTAGGTAAATCAAAAGTTAGTTTCTACAATTCGACAAATAAATAAATAGGTAGAGCTTTTAGAATTGCGTTTCAATATTAGTTTTCAGTACTTTTGTTAAAACGAGAAATTCACTTACGACTTGCATTACAATAAACATTTGCTTCCTTATAAACGTACAACTTAATTACTAATAACTATAAAATGTGTATGGAAAACATACCCAACAGCAAAATAACGGTTCCATAAACAGTGATAACTACAAATGCTATAACATAATATTTAACAATTTTGTAATCAAGCGATATAGGGACATTATTGCCTTCTGAAAGCGTACACATGAGTGTCTGGATGTGCGTTTTTATTACCAAACTTATTGCTTTATTCTCACATATCAAACTCGAATAATTCGATTATATTTACAACTCTTTTTAATACTTTATCATATTGCATATTGACCATATTGCGTACTCAGTACATATAAAAATTTAAATAGGCATTCACACCTATTGTTTCATCAAAATCGTCATAAACATATTAAAATTTAATGCAAACAAGTTAAGTTAATAATTTTTTTATTATTCTTCTTTACCTTCTTTACTTTATCAAAATTTATTAAATGTTTTATGTTGCACGAAAGTTCGACAAATGCTGATTAATTTTTTTGGTTTGGTGGGTCCAATATGGTCCTTCACTCTAGTTCAGTCTCTCATGTTCGTGCTAAATAACACCAAAATCAATTTCTCAAACTCCTTCACAAAAGACATCCTTCGCAGATAATAAATAAGGAGTAATTTTTAACTTAACTTATTTCAAAAATTTATCAATATATATATTTGTTTCATGATATATCTGTGTTTTCTATTTATGTATTTACATATAAATAGCATGCATTTTATTTAAAGATAATATAAAAACGAAATCTGAGGGCACATTACGTATAGCTTGCCCTGGGAGCAAATTTTATGCATTCCGAATGCAATCAATTCCTGTACAGTACATAAAACATTCAAGAAAGTGTGCATTTTAATCGCAACTGCTTTTCTGGAATTCCATTGATAAAGTTGAAAAATAATTACTGAAACTACGAACTCTTACGAGGACTGTAGAATTTAAAACAGTAAGTTTAAATAAAAATCGCATATTTCTTTCAAAAAAAAACTTTGTAAAAACATTAGATCACTTTACAGGATTCCTGTCCCTTCGTCAGTACAATGTTATTTGTAAATAAGATTAGTACTGCCGAAGAAACAAGAGTCTCAAAAAAGAGTTTTAATTTTTAATTAAACTCATTAATATTACATAAACTTGTTTCTCAAAAAATGCAGACCTTCATCGAATTAAATATGTTATTACTGTAATTTTTAATATTTCCCTTTCGGTTCAATTCCCCTTACAGGCACTTTATGGTGAATTTTTTAAAGGTATTCTAACATTAATTAATTATTTTAGACCAACGCTTAAGGCATACCAAGGCAGGCAAATAAGGCGTATTTATATGGAGGCAAAAAATGCCCAGGCTCGAGGGTTTAAGATATGTCCCATTATTGTAAATGCAATGAAAATGAGACACTGCTAACATGTAATAAAAAAACACATCCATATATTGCAACTGACCAATAGATAACAGTTTATAAAAATTAGTATTTTTTAACAATAAAAGTAATCAGTACAAAAGTACTTATATGGAACACGAAACAAACATGTACGAATCGTAAAATACGAGAGCTTATATCGAAATACTAACTATAAACTGCATCTAAACAGGCGTTAAGCTAAAAAATATTGTAAAATGAGCAGAACAGGCACTTTGTTGCGAATTACAACCAGATGAGCACGTTATCAGGCTTCGTGGTAGGAGGGTTAATCAAACTCTGAACGTCATCTAATATAACACTGGGAAATTCTTCGCCCAGCTGTAAGGTCGGCACTAAATCATCAGTAGAATCGATATTATCACTTAAAGACGAAATGTCCGGCGTATCCAGCGTATGGCTCTCGCTACTGACTTCCATGTTATCGTCCATGTTAGCTAAAAAGTCTTCCGGAGTGTGTGGCATCGAATATGTTGTTCCCATACCTATTAAGTCGCAGAAAAAAATTGCAAACGACACATTCTCGTTAAATTTGTCGAATCTAATAATTACCCAAACCACTGTCTGCAGATTCCTGTCGGGAGTGATCGGTTAGGCTAGATAAAAACGGATCCATCGGTAGTTCAGTGTTACTACTACGTATCATAAGTTCTTGTTGACGTCTTATTTCTTGCTGCCGTTGCTTCAGACGTTCTCGTTCAAATTGCAATAGTTGTAAACGTAGCTGCTGTTGTTTAGCTGGAGACGATTGTGGAGACAGTGTACTCGTATGCTGCCATGATTGTACCATACCTGGTGCCCCACCAGGCGTCCTTTGCAGGTGTTGCGCTACAACAAAGCAATAAGTTAAGTAAAGAACTCGAAATAATAACAATACTCGGGCTTCTGTCAATTCTAAAGCAATTGCAAGATTAAAAACAATCAAAACACAACTCTTTTTATGCCAATTTAACGAACAATCAAACCAATACAAAACTGTACCTGCCCTAGCTTATCATAACTCATACGACATTACTTTATTGACTAACATTTTATTTTCTATTTAGAAAATATATACAGTGTGTTTCTTAAATATTACAAAAAAATTCATGAGGTGATTCCTTATAGAAAATTAAGGGGGGTCTTTTACATATTTTTTTTTCTTTGGACATCTCCTTTTGGAGTTACACCCTAAAGGGGAGCGGCAAAATTAGGTTTTTATTTTATTTCTCAAATTTGGATAAATGTAGAATGATATTTGGTAGATGTTTTATACTTATTAAAAGGTTTTCCACAGTACTATTTTTAATCATCTCCCACCTTCACAGGGGGCTGAAAAGTGTTGGTTTTTTTATCAGAACTTTTTGGTGGGTTGAAATTTTGCAATTTAATTTTTTTTAAAAGGTTGGTTTATTTAAAAACTTTTTTATTCTTTAGTTTTTCTCGTAAAACCTACCGTTTTTGAGTAAAAAATAAAATAAGTAAACATGCACCATTAAATATTCCAATATAAAACCTATTCATTTTGGTGGTTTGTTCAGGTTCATATTGGGTAGAATTGACGGGCGTTGTCGCCGCGGAAACGTCAAAATAAATAACATCTGTCAATTATATCCAATATGAACATAAACAAACCATGGTAACCACCAAAATGAACTGTTTTATTTGGAATATATAACGGTGCATGTTTACTTATTTTATTTTTTACTCAAAAACGGTAGGTTTTACGAGAAAAACTAAAGAATAAAAAAAGTTTCTAAATAAACCAAGCTTTCAAATAAAGATTTTTAAATTGCAAAATTTTAACCCAACAAACAGTTCTGATAAAAAAAAAACAGGGGTCGCACTTTTCAGCCCCCTGTGAAGGTGGGAGATGATTAAAAATATTACTATGGGAAACTTTTTAATAAGGACAAAACATCTACAAAATATCATTCTCCTACATTTCTCAAAATTTGAGAAATAAAATAAAAACTCAATTTTACTGGTCCCCACAGGGGTGTAACTCCGAAAGGAGACGTCTAAGAAAAAAAAAATTATAAAAAAGGCCCCCCTTAATTTTCGATAAGGAATCACATGAATTTTTTTGCAGTACTTAAGAAACATTCTGTATATACAGACTGGCTCAACATGGGGATCTAGCACACCTTAAGAGTTGCGAAGTTAGTAAAAATGGGGTAAGTTGCGTAATTTTGTGATAATTTGAAACCTAAAAAGGAAATTGCAGTAACCCTGCTAGTTCAGAAATAATTTAGAATACACAAAAAAAATCTTTCCCTAGGTTTACTCAACTTTCTTTATTTTTAGAAAAACTAAAGACACTTTTTTGTAGCAAATGTTTATTCTCTATAAGCTGATTTTATTAGATTTTCTGTCAGACCCCGCTGCCATGATTGGTTCATTCATAAATCGCACAGTATTGTTTCGAGATTATTACGGGTTGCTGGCGATTTAATTAACTTAAGTGTAAAAAGTATAAAAATTACTTTGAATTGAATAAATTATGGTTCGACTTGGGGGCGCCGTAAAAAAATCCTGTCACATTTTAGAGCGCCGTGAAGCGAAAGTTTGGGAGCCACTGGTATAGGCAATAAACGGAATCTTAAAGGAAAGTGTTTTCAGTTTTTGAACATTAAACTGGAAATTAATTAAAATTGTGAAAATAAATATTTTCCTCTTTTTTAATGACTTCTGAATGGAGAGGCGCATAATTTCTTTTTAGAACTGAATTAGGCACGAAACTGTCCCGATTTAAGTGACTTCGTAGCTCTCAAGATAACGGGGATCCTCATGTTGAGCCTCGAATTTGGGACACCCTGTATAATCACAACATGGTGCAAACTGTTGATTTTGGAGCCATCAAAATCATTATCTTGTAACTTAGCAATTTTATCAATATGCAAGTTAATGTATGATAACACTGAGAACAATAAAACGAACATATTTCGTTATACAATTTACGTTCGTTATTTGCTGTAACTGAAGCAAATTGTCCTATTGTTGTATTGTGATCAAGTTACATAACAACGCTTCTATAAAACGTTTAGTTTTACACGAGAAAAGGCCAAAATCTCAACAACAAAAAAATGCAATCGCAGGCATAAATACATATAAACATAAATAGATTGGATATAGAGTTTGAAAATCTCTTTCTGTAAGTAAAACTGGATTTTGGAACTCCCCACTTGTGTCGCCTATCACTGCATTGAGAAAACTAAACAGTTTAAACATAATAAAAATTATAACACCTACATAATAATTAAGTATGTAAAAAAACTTCTTTTCTAATAATTGTGTTTACGCAAAAATTTTCAAAATCATCCTGCAATTGCCTAGTGCAAGAAGCCACTGGTAGTATTCTTATTTTTTGTGTGATTAATTGAGAACTTACGTATTCGAGGATCAAACCACGATGTAGTACGTGTTTGATGATTTATAAAATAAATTTCACCCTCAGGTGTTTGTGCTTGTTCCCATCCTTCCGGTAAAGGCCCCAAATCCACTTCTGTGTTTGCTTTAGCTACAATAAATAATGTTTGATTTGTATCACCAAATTAATGTGACACAGGAAGGCATTAAGCTTGCACTACTACCAACAAAGTTGTTAAGCATTATACTGCACCATAGAAGTCAATAGAAATTTTATGTAAGGCCTAAAACTCTTTACAAATGTATAAAATACCTCAAAGAAATTTACCTGTACAAGGGGATGTCTGGGTGGGCGTTTGAGTCTGTGTAACTTGGTGCGACGTAAGTAGTTGTTCGGCACTTTGGTGCTGTTGTTGTGCTGCTAAGGTCTTCCGAGGATCTTCCCACGTCGTGGTTCGTGTTACGTGACTGCAATTAAAAATATATAACATAAAAACCACGATAAGAACACTGCACAGTATAAAATTTTATCACTAGTACAAAACTTTCAACTAAATCAAAATCTGGAAAGCAACATTTTCACGAAACTTTTCATTTATTTCCATTCAAACCTCAGCACCACTTATTTTCAAGATTTCACCCAAAAAATTGTTACATTTTCAAGCAACGAATATTTGAATTTGAAGTTATAAAGTTTAAATAAAATACATGTGAAAAAAACAATGAAACATTCAAAGATGGTGTACTTGTGCTTTATCGATCTGTCTAAAGCAGTGTTTCCCAACGTGGGGCGTACGCCCCACCAGGGGGCGATTTGAATATTGAGAAAATAATATTGCGTTTTATAGAATACAAAGTTTAATATTTAATTTATATTCATTAAAAAAGTCAAATCAGAAACTGTTTTGCCTATGATTTTTAATATATGAAAAAGGGGTTTGGAGCGGAGCACGGAGCAATGGAGCAATGGGTTTTTGTCCGGAGCAGGGGCGGAATCCAGAGCAAATAATTTTGATTGCTCCACTGCTCCAGTTTATTATGTACAATTTAAAAAAAAAAACTACTTTTTTTCTTTTTTCAACGTTTAAAGATCAATAATTTGTTTTTTTCAAACATTTATTCAACTTCACTTGTTTGTTAGGGTCAAATATTGTTATTTTTGACCAACTTCTACATATCCGATAAAATTAACACTTTGTTTTTAAATCAAAATTATTTTTTTAATGTTAACAATGTTTGGAGCATGGAGCGGAGCTGGAGCAGGCATTTTGATGCCGGAGCGGAGCAATTAAAAAATTGGACTGCTCCAAACCCCTGATTTGAAGTATTTTTTATCAACTTTTATAGAATTTGTCGACTATTATGCCAAAAGGGGTATTACAATCTCTAAGACGTTGAGGTGCGGCACGATTCAGAAAAGGTTGGGAAACACTGGTCTAAAACATTCGACAGAGTCCCAAGGGAAAAGATCTGGAAGACATTGAAACAAAGTAGAGTGGAAGAAGGATTATTAAAAGCCATCAAGAGTTTACATAAGAGTAGTAGAAATTATGTGCGAACCCATAACAGCAGTTCCCAGGAATTTATAACAACAGTGGGAGTAAGACAAGGAGGCACGTTAAGTCCACTGCTCTTTATAATTCTCATGGATAAAATAATTAAAGAATGTAAGCAAAACACAAAGAAAGCCCACTGGAGTTGGAATAAACTAAAACCAATATCCTTAACAGAATTGGCCTTTGCAGATGATGTGGTGCTATTGGCTAAAAGCGAAAAGGACTTGCAACTCAATCTAGACGTATGGGCAGATACATTAAGTAGATGTAATATTAATATTTATATAACAAAGACAAAAGGCTATGGTTATAGCGAAAAATCATGAACCAATTACAATTATGCTAGACCAAAAAAATATAGAGCAGGTAGCAAATTTTAAATATTTAGGAATAATAATTGCATAGAATGGTTAATTGGAGGAAGATCTGAATAGAAAGTATACCTCGACACCGAAAGGTACAACAGGAACCGATTAAGAAGAAGAAGATGAAAATTTAAATATACAACTGCACAACTTTCGGGATCTCTTCAAAAGATTACAAGCAAAAGTTTCAGTTTAACAATGAAACTACAACGCGTATTTAATAACCATTAATGGATGCACCTACTTATAATTAGAAAATCGCTTAAAATACAGCATTAATATCCAATTTCAATACTGATTACCGACTTGTTTTTTTTTTTTAATTTGAAGGGCAATAAATTTTGTTATTTTTTTAGGATTTTATCAATCGAATTATGAAACTTCTTTGTACCGGTAATACATCTTTTTTTAAATAATAGTTACAAAACCTGGTATCTAAGCTGGTATACAGTGTGTCCAAAAGGAATGGAATATGCTATTTATCTCAGTAAATATCCACTTTAGGGAAAAATGTTTTGAATTTAAGTTGTTGGGTACTTAGTTTTCCACCAATAGACAAAATTTTAATTCTATTTTTTCGAATATCTAAAACGCAATGAAAAACAATTGAATTTTTTTAAATGGCAAGGTACCCCTATATTATACTCATTTGATAAAGATTTTTTCTCTTTTTAATAATGGGGTCACGTTAACAATTAAGTTTATGCTAAGAGGCCGGAGAATATCGAAAATTTAAAAGATCGTATTAGAGAAATTACACCTGAAATGGTTGGGAATGTTATAAACGGGTTTAAAAACCGAGTTTATCATTGCCAAGCTGCAAATGGTTCACAGTTTGAACACTTAATGCAGATTTCGTCAAAAAAGTTTAGTTCTTATGATGTTTTTGTTAGAAATAAATACTTATCAATTAAAATAATTTTTGCGTTTTTCTCAAAAAGTTGCCTAAGT
This sequence comes from Elmis aenea, assembly GCA_947652605.1. Taxonomy (NCBI): domain Eukaryota; kingdom Metazoa; phylum Arthropoda; class Insecta; order Coleoptera; family Elmidae; genus Elmis; species Elmis aenea. The sequence continues at coordinate 26,772,280 of OX393584.1, forward strand.
AAAGGTACTTAAGTTTTGCATCATTGAAAAGAGAAAAAAAATGTCTCTATCAAATGAGTATAATATAGGGGTACCGTGCCATTTAAAAAAATTCGATTGTTTTTCATTGCGCCTTTGTTATTCGAAAAAAAAATTGTCTTATGGTGGAAAACTAAGTACCAAACAACTTGTATTCAAAACATTTTTCCCTAAAGATAAATGGCATATTGCATTCCTTTTGGACACACTATATTAAGGAGAATTAAAATTATTTAAAAAATTGCGACATTACTAAATGTTTTAGATTACATTCTTAGCAACAATAACGGTTACGTTTGCAGATTATACAATATTTAAAATGTACAGTCTTAACCTTTGTATATTTAGTATATACAGATTATTATTTATTTAAAAGAAATCAATCTGAAATTTAGTGCGTCAGTATTGGAACACGGTATAAATTTAATTTGACTGTGATTTCGGCTGCCTATACTACAAGAGTTAGCTGTAAGACAACACAGGTGAATCGTTGAGAATGCGAAGGACATTCAGGTATACAGCAAATTGCACGACTAACTTGTGTCAATAACCATGATGGAAATCCGTAAACATAAACGGACAGATACCCCTAGGACGACACCATACGTATTAATACGAAATAAATGTATGAAGCAATAAAACCAGTGTTAAGGACAGGCTAAATATTCGCCAGAGGCACCAAAACGAATAACTATTACTTAGGAAATTGAAATATCCTACTAATGGATACCACTAATCATTATTATCTTTCAAAATGTCCAACAACTAACGTTAGAACAGCGAATAACATACTTAAAACGTTGTTCGATGAAACGGTATCCAAAAAATCGAAAAATTTTTAAACTACCTGTGGCAATCACGCCTTAAAATTTCAAACACGTTATTTCTAGCGTAAATTAAAATTATTAGCCCCTTTAATCGTTTAAATTACAATTTTAAAGTGGAAAAAAGTACGACGTTTATTATAGTCTTTGGACTTTTTTCTAAGGAAAATCGTTTTTTTTTTTAACAAAGCAAATAACATAAAATTTCATATATGTATGCCTTATTTATATTTTAATTAATAATTGTTGGGTGTTGGTCCTCAAGGTATTTGAAATACTACATAAAATTTATACAGGGTGTCCATCTAGTGCGCATTTCTTTCATGACTGCTTTATTAATCAAAATTTAAAAAAAAGTTTTAAAACACAATTTATTGGAGATAATACGACACATAATCTAAAATTATTTTCAGCTATACAGAGTGTTTGGTTTCTAAGCACCGATGTGTAGCTCTTTTACTTTAAATAAAACACCCTGTGTATTTTTATTTTTTTAGATTCCAAATTAAATTTTCTTTAAAAAGTGTAAAAGGTTTTATGTACATAAAATCAATAGTTTTTGAATAGTTAACGTGTTTTTTTTTTTAATATTGACGGTTACTGATCTTTAACAAAATATTCATATTTAGCGATTTACCAACGTCAGTGTAAAATAATTTGGTAGTTTTGTTAACAGTACTGAACAGTCTTCTGAACAATTAAACTTTTTAAATAATACACAGGGTGTTTGTTTTTGTCGGTCCATGTAGCTGAATTTTGAACACGAATAAGTCGATTTTTTTAAATGGAACACCCTGTATTTTTTTACATTTTCGTGTAGATAATTTGATTGTCTTTTAAAAATTATGAGAGTGTATTACGTCTAAAACTAATATTTCTCGAGTTGTTGCTGTTTCAATGATAAATTATTGCTAAAAATACAAAATTTACAAGAATTCAAATACATAGTAAGCTTTAATGAATTTCTAAAAAATTATACATTTAATTACAATTTTACTCTTAGGCTGCAAATTTCTATCGTTTATTCAAAGAACTACGCTTTTCTTATGACTGTTTAATCAACATTAATTAAAAATTTGTTTCATTTATTTACTGCTTTAATATGAAAAAAAAAATGAAAAGTTTAATGTAAGTACAATTTTAAGAATGTGGTATCATTAAATGCTTTTAAGCTAAATAAAAAATAATCCATAGGGGCTGTAAACATAAATATGAACGAAGTCGACAGCTTATAAATCTTAGAAAGTCGCAATAATTTTGCGTTAATAAATAAACTATTTTTGTCTGCGAGTGAACAGTCATATTATAATATTTTTTTGTCTTGATTAACATATTAAACAGTGAACATGGACAGCCTAAAATTGAAATTGTAATTAAACGTACTACTCTAAATATTTTTTTACAATTTTTTCTCAATCTAATATTTAGAATTCATTCAAATTCTGTAGGTTTACCCATAAATGATCATTAAAACAGCAAAAACTCGAGAAATATTAGTTTAAGACACCCTTGTTGTTTTTTTACAGACAATCAAATTATCTACAAGAAAATGTAAAAAAAAAACAAGGCATTCCATTTAAAAAAATTGACTTATCCGTGTTTAAAATAAAAATAAATCGTTTTATATTGGAATATTTAATGGTACATGTTTACTTATTTAATTTGTTACTCAAAAACTGTAGGTTTTGCAGGAAAAACTAAAGAATAAAAAAGATTTCTAAACAAATCAAGCTTTCAAAAAATTGAGGGTTCTGACACCCCCCCCCCCAACTCCCTTTTGCCATTTACTCAAAGCAGTAGGTTTTGCAGGAAAACTCAAAGAATAAATAAAGTTTCTAAATAAACCAACCTTTCAAAAAAAAATATTTTAAATAGCAAAATTTCAACACACCAAAAAGTTCTGATAAAAAAAACCAACAGGGGTCGCACTTTTCAGCCCTCTGTGAATGTGGGAGATGATTGAAAATATTACTATGGGAAAACTTTTAAAAAGTATAAAACATCTACGAAATGACATTCTCCTACCTTTATTCAAATTTGAGAAATAAAATAAAACCTTAATTTTACCGCTCCCCTCTAGGGGGTGTAACTCCGAAAGGAGATGTCTAAGGAAAACATTTTATACAGGGTGTGTATAAATTGGCGGAAGCTCTACACGTGGCGATGTTCTTCGTAAAATTTTAAGTCGAAAATCTTAACACAAAAATGTTGTACCATGCTACCTATGGCCTCAGGAACCATTTAAAAAAAACAAAAATTTGGCAACATTGCATACAGTGATTTGCGTTTGGGCATTTTTTTGTTAGCAATTTTTACTTAGATATTTATAACATTTGTTCGAACTGAAAGCCTTCAGTTCGTAAACATAGCTGCAAACTTTTGATTATCGTAAAACACAAACTAGAAATAATTACGAGAAAAACAAAGATGACAGCTAATGACAATGTTGCCATATGTATTATTTTCATTCAAATAAGTGATTAACATATTTTCAACACCAATTTTTGAAAGTAAAACACAGTATCTAGAAAAAAAGATTATTCAAAATTTATTTTTATTCCAAATCGCATCTTTTTCATTAAAAAATATTAAATAATAAAAATAACGCTTTTTAAAAGGACTGAATGTCAAAACTTTGAGAACCTCTTGCAGACACAGCAAGCATGGTACAACATTTTTGTATTCAGATTTTCGACTTAGAATTTTACGAAGAACATCGCCACGTGTAGCGCTTCCGCCAATTTATACACACCCTGTATAAACGACTCCCCTTAATTTTCGATAAGGAACCACCTCCTGATTTTTTTGCAATACTTAAGAAACACTCTGTATACCTAATGATAAAACAAAATATAATTCGGAGTACCTACTTATATTTACTACATATTTTATAAACTATATTGACAAAATGTATGCATGTTTAGTTTAAACATAAAAAAACTTCAAAATTGTTTTTTTTTTCTCTTTTTCGTTTGCAAATCAGTCAATCACTTTCTCCAGATCTAGTTGACAAGCTATTGTTTTTTCTACATAGTGGCCAAAGAGCTAAGACGATGTTGGAACATGCTGTTTCTTAAATAAGCTTTAAAAAAAAAAAAAAATTGCAAAATTTCAACCCACCAAAAAGTTCTGATCTAAAAACCAACAGGGTCGCACTTTTCAGCCCCCTGTGAATGTGGGAGATGATTGAAAATATTACTATAGGAAACCTTTTAACAAGTACAAAACATCTGCCAAATATAATTCTCCTACACATATTCAAATTAGAGATTTTTTAGTACTCTAGATATTTGCATGTTTCCATACTTTAGCCCAGCACTGTACATTGCGTCGATAACAATCATTTGAGTTCAATTATTTCGTTTAATTATCGATTTAGACACTAAATTCATTACGAAATTAAATCGTGCACAACTCTGGAATACGTCGAAAAATGTTTACACTATAGCAAATCGCATTAAAGTTCATAGATGGCTAAACGAAGTTGTACTGGATATAACTGACAGTGACGTAACATGCACACGTAAAACTTTATAATTTATTAACGCATATGTTTTTTCTTAGCCAGTGAGTGTACTTGCTTTCTAATATCCAACTTCGTGATTGCTTTTAATCAAATTCGTAGCTATAACACACTTCAAACAAAGCTATCGCAAACGGCAACTTAAATAATTTATTGTTTTACGCCATTTCGAGGACCTGTTTTGTCATAATGTATTAAACTGACATTAGAAAGTTGCAACAGTATATTGTGTTTCGTTGTTTAATTGCTAGTTATCTTATTTTGCATACCAAATTCATTATCATTCTACCGAGTTCACTTCCGTTTAAAGATTTACGCGAAACGGCAATCTTTTTGCGACGATTTAAGAGCTACCGTTTTAAATTTCAAGTTCGATACCTTTTCAATAAACAATGTTTTATCACACAATGACAAGTGTTTTTTTGCCTGTTTGTCTAATTTAATTTGTTACTGTGGTTAGTGTATATGTTAGCATTTTAAAACTACGATTAACAGTTATCCGAAGGCTCTTGCAAGATGAAGAAGGTTATTCTACTGTACACCTGGTTGGGCATATGAATGTCAACAACATTGAAGTCGAAACAAGGAAGGCTGAACGTTGCTTACTCTATGGTTTAAGAAAGTGTCGTTTACTTTGATATTAATTATGAACTTCGATAATTTTATCTGGCGATGTTTCAAGCGCGCGTTATAAAGTATACACCATCAAATTAACTCTACCAATGAATAAAACTAAATGAACTACATGTGCCTACGAAAGCTAATTTAGACACAATATTTCCTTGAAAGTTGTTGAGTCAAGCCTCACGAACTGCTTGCACGAGGCGTAGCTGTACGTTAAAAAAATGATGTAACTACCTTTTCACAAAATATATTTCGCAAAGCTCACAGTTCCCTCCATTGCACTAACAAAAACTTATTAATTAGCATGCACTTCGGCTAAATAGCAAGTTATAATGAGCGCAAAAAAAAAATTATAACAAAAGAATTACAAGCTGGCCGTTTAAATTATCTTATAACTGCGCACTATTAAAAACAATTGATTTAAATCACGATTTAAATCAAGTGATTTTTTATTAAAAAATCATCGATTTAAATCACTGATTACATGAGTACAATAAAATATTTATAATAAAACAACATTTTATTACTATTAGTAATTAAATACACGAAATGGTGAATAAACCGTATCAATTTGCTCTTGTAAAGTAAAATTCATTGTGGAAATGCAATAATTTAAGAAATAAATGACAAGTTTTTGACGATAGTGAAGTGAATAGTCAGCTTTTTCGATTAGAAGAAAAAATGTCGAATATCTCGAAAAGTATGAGTTTTGAGTATAGGACCATAATTAACAAAAAATGAAGCTCTCTTAAAGACGAATTCGATGACATAAGAAAATACAGGGGTTTGCAATGGAAAAAAATGAGTTACGAGCTTTTAAAAATCATGGAAGTTGCTACCTATTTATGAGCACCCTGTGTGCGTGAACCAAACTTTTTCATATCGAGCGAATAGAGCAATGTCTTCTGCATGTCCTTACCAAATTACAACTCTGTACCTCAAAAAATAACTTCAGGAGAATTTTTGAAATAAATACTTAAAACCTTGAAACATTTTGAATTTTTTTTTTTGTGACAACGCCCCATAATAACCTGTAGTATTTTATATTGATGCAAAGCTAAAATAAACGCGGTCAAAAATATTAAATAAAAAATGGGGTGTTGTATTTGCAATATAAAAGTTGCTATTAGTTCCAGAGAGGTGACTCACCCTGTATATTTGAAAATATTTTTATCGTGTTCGGAAGAAAAAACTGTATTAAATAGCGTTTGAATCAACTTTTTATCTCAAACCGTGTACCCACAATCGACCGATCTCGCACTAATGACTCACCCTGTATATTTGAAAATATTTTTATCGTGTTCGGAAGAAAAAACTTTATCAATAGCTTTGAATCTACTTTCTATCTCAAACAGTTTAGCCACAATCGACCGATCCCGCACTAATGACTCACCCTGTATATTTGAAAATATTTTTATCGTGTTCGGAAAAAAAAACTCTATCAAATAGCGTTTGAATCAACTTTCTATCTCAAACCGTTTAGCCACAATCGACCGATCCCGCACTAATGACACCCTGTATATTTGAAAATATTTTTATCTTATTCGGAAAAAAAAACTGTACAAAATAGCGTTTGAATCAACTTTTTATCTCTAACCGTCTGGTATCGTATAAATTTTTGTGAATATTTTTTTCATCTTAAAATTAATTTTAGGTGGTCATCCATCAACTTTTATAAGCTTCTGAGAAACTTTTAGTAAAAAATTTTTTCATTTGTTGATATATTTTGAATGACGCTGTATATAATAATATAGTGTGAATAATGAATAAATTAGTTGTAAAGAGGGAAAATAGTCAAGTTTCTTTAAAAAAAATCAAAATTTTGTGATTGAAAATGGGTACGATTTTAATTATTTAAAAAGATATGCGCATTCCAGCGAATATTTTGTGCTTTAAAACGAATAATTTGTGCATTAAAATAATAAACTAAACTTTTTAAAATATTTTTCCTCAGTTTCTTATTTAAAGTTCGTTAAACATATGATAAAAATAAGTATATTACTTATCATTTTATAAGTATTAAGGAAGTAGGTAATAAGGTGGCAAAGTATCAGAGCCTGAACAAAAAAAAATTAGTTTTTCCTGCATACTGTAAAATTTAAGAAAAGGGACATCCGACCTCTTTTACTTCTGAGGTACAGAAATATAGAGGGAAGTCGCCTAATATGAGGATGGCTCCTAGTATGGGGTACCTCTATTTCTGCGCTTTTTTAAACTCTTTATCTGTGGTCATTAAACAATGTACATACGTTACGAAGTTTTCTGACGTAGTTTGAATTTGATAGGTAATTTCACTATCAAGAAACATAACCTTAATTGTTCCAGCGCTGTTTAATATTTCTGGCGATATCACAGAAATTGTTATTGAATGTGCTAACGGTACGGTATCAAGTTTATTTTTGCATCAAACACGGCCCAATGGTCCATTTTAAGCATAATACAAATTTTAATGAAGTATGAAATTCTCTACAAAATTGGTTACCATCATTTTTTGTCTACAGGCAATGGTTTAAAAGTTGTAAGGCAGTTTGTACGAAAAAAATGTTAAAAACTTAAAAACTTTAATTGTTTCTTAGACTTTGCAACCGCTGTATCTTTAAAACGAAAGGTTGTACAAAAAAACGAACGGCTCATTTCGGGTAGCAAATTTTATGCGCTACAACATCAAAAAGATGCGGCGTTTTTAAAAATTTACATCACTTATTTATATGCAGTTTTACAATTTTTAGTTTAATTTGTTCGTTAGTTCCTTAAAAAAATAATTAGGGGTAGTTTTCTAAAGAACTTCATACTTCAAAGAAACCCTTGAAAATTATGACGATATACATAATATTATGAATAGTGCCGATTAGGGTTTCTTTCCCGGGATCCCGGTCCATTTTAAGCTGTTTTATATTTCCCGGGAAATGCTTTTTGTCCCAGGATTTTAAAAAAGTGTTGTTTTCGTTTATTTTGTGCTAAGATCTTTGAAATACTATCATAACTTATCAGAATTTTATGCTTAAAATGTCTTTACTAACAGTAAATTATGAAAAAACTTCAAAATAATTTTTCTCTTTTAGTATGGCGCAAAGAAGCCCGGTCTCCATTACAAAGTTAATATCTTCAAAATACTTTTACAGTTTTATTTTTGTGTACCCTGATAATTCAAAGCAAAATAGCTTATAAATGAAATTTTATTGATAATAACGATGTTTCTTTGCTGCTAGATGCTCTCAAGACAATTTCACCTACATCAATAGAGACTGAGAGAGCATTTTATGCAGCAGGACTTTTTGTTAATAAATTAAGAAAAAGACTAATTGACTAAAGCACAGATCACCTTTGTTTTCTTAAATCACATTACAAAAATTCATTGTAAAAATTATATTATTGTATTCATAAATATGAAATTGCAATAGAAAGGTTATAATTCCCAAATGTATGTTTCTCTCACCAATATTATTGAATTATTTGTAATAATCATGGAGCAAAATGCATTACATATATGACTTGGAGTTGTTTTTAAGTAATAAACCGCTCCCTTAATTTTTTGGGTAATTAATTTTAAAATATTGACATAATTTATTACATCTCGGGATGCCGGGAAATCCCGGGACAAAAGCCGATTTCTTCCCGGAATCCCGGGACAAGCAAAATGGTCAAATATGAGAAACCCTAGCTGCCGATGCTATGGCATTTTTAAATACAAAACGTTAATTCTCGGAATTTCTTTTTACACTTTGTTCCTTTTCAGCTTTTCCGGAAAATCGGTTTGATTTTCCGAAAACTTTCACTGGACCGCTTGTACCACCATAGCTCCATTTAAAAAAATAGACTTTTTGTCAAAAAACCGATTCCGCAACCTTCAAAGCCGATTAAAGTAACCTAAATGTCATTTAAAATTTACAAAAACGTTTTTTGTACAATTGTTGACAATAAAATTCAATTTGTGCAGGTCACGGCACCCTTAATAAAAAACTAAATTTTGTTTCAATTTTTTTCTGAGGATTATAAAAATTAACCATAATAGTGCAGTTGTATCAAAAATCGCTTCCTCTTTTCAAAAATGTAAAAATATACAGGGTGTTACATTTAAAATAACAAAACTGGGGTCATTTCCGGCGAAGCCGGAAGTGAAACAGATGTGTGCATGTGCTCAGAAAGCCCGGTTTTTTTGCACATATCATATGACTAAAATTTCATTGATCTAAAATCAAAACTAAAGAAAAAAAGGGGGTGTACCACACTTCATTTACACCCGGTAGGGCATTGCTGGGGTTGTTTTTAAAAACAAACGCACATTCGGGGTTGTAACGATCTCTGGCACACGCTGTTAAAGACATTTTTTATTGTGTTCACATTTTTATTATTTATTTATTAAAATATGAACAAATACTAGTAGGATAAAAAATATTTTTTTTAAATTTTGAAGACCATATTTCGTTCCAAAAAAAATAAGGATAATTTCGTACTGTCTGTTTCCGTTTCCACACATTTTTATTCGTAAGCTTGCTGACACGTACAATGACAAAGAGAAAACAAAGAAGCCGTTATCGCAATTAAAACAAAAAACGTTCCAAGGAACGTCAGCTCCCATAGTAATTGGGGAAAAAATTAAACATTACAGCCATTTCAAAGATAGAGTGTTGCCACCAAAGCCAGTCTAATTATTTTAATTTATTAAAGGCGGCATTAAAATGTGAAATAATTAAAAACTGTTATGTTTTAACATTCAACCGTGAACGAAATTATTCAAGTACTTTCCCGTGCGCACACATACTAATCAGTACGTAAGACGATAAAAAATGAACGTTAGCAAACTTACAAAGAACTATATAATACGTATACAGCGCGAAAAGTACGCTATCGAATCGATAGCTGGTTGCATTCCTAAGTCCAACACTACAAACAATCTAAACACGAAACCCATTTCAGTACAAAATTTAATTAAAATATAAATATGCAACAGCCAAAGTTTATCATTTTAATATTTCAATGTATACAGGTTGTTTCCGGGTTGGAACCGCGTCGAAGGTTTCTTCTTAAGAAGAAACCTTCGACGCGGTTCCAACCCGGAAACAACCTGTATACATTGGACATCGGCCGCGGAAGCCTACAACATAGATTTTAATATTTCGTTAGAATAATACCAAGAGGTTAAGTTGTAAAAAAAAAAAACATTTTTATGAAGAATGTCTTGTAGAGATGCTAGACCAACTTGAGACTGTTGCATATTTGTTGCATTTTTAACTTTATCAAAAACGGCTCGAAGACAATTTTTTACAGCTCTGACATACAGCGTGTTTCACTTTTCCATGGGACACTATTGCTATCTCCGTAAATAATGAAAATACAAGGTTGGTTAAATGGGACAAAAGTTAGCTATTTAGAAGTGTATTTTGAACAAGATCTTGTTTTGTTAAAAAATTCCATGGCTTGCGTGATATAGCGAAAAAACCGAAATCGATCAAAATTTTTAATCTTAGATATCTCGGCTATTGCTGCGAATACACAAAAACGCAAAAGGAAAAATATTTTGCAGATTTTGTTTGCTATAAGATGGCGATAGTCAGATTTTTATTTATAAATTACCGTGCGAGATATTTGACAAATCGACCGTTTTTTAAATGGCAGTCGTAGTGGATGATGACTTACAACTGTTACAACTACAAAAAAATGTATTTTACTAATAATATTTTAAGTTAGCCATGAAAACGTGTTAAACAGGCAAGTTAGCTTTGCAATAGTGAAATGTGTTTTTTTCTTCTTCTTGTATCTTGTCATATCTATTTAAATAAATAACTCGGAAAATTAAAATAAAGCCGCATATTATCAATATAATTCTAAGTCAGCTATGAAACAAGATAACTAACTTGGAATAATATTGGTAAAATATGTTTAATTTTTATTTTCCGGGTTATTTATTTAATCAGATGTGAAGGAAGAGTAATAATAGTTACATTCTACATAAAAAAGTACCTGCACAAGGTACAAATAAAATTGATTTAATGATTGAGACAAAAAAGTTATGAGAGAAAAGAGAAATTCGACATTTTCATATTATTTTGCTATAACATCTGAAGTACGAGAAATTTTGTACTTTTCAAAATTGCTTGTATCTCCTCTCATACTTGGGAATAATTCATCTAATTTAAGCAAACTTGTATCTCCTAAAATAAGCGAGACCCCCATGCTGGAAATTTTATCTGGGACACCCTGTATTGTAGTAGCTATTTTTTAATTTCCCGTTTAATTTTGCCTGTAAAAGTCATTAAAAAACCAACGCTTATTGACTTATCAGGGCATCTAGCATAAATTTGACTAATATGTACCATGAAATTTAATAATGAAAAATAATCGAAATACAGGAAAAAACGATAAATGAACTTCCTGCTTGCTTCAGTGTAGAAAATAATTTGTTTACTTTACGATTATAGCGGTCAATTATTTATATAAAAGTTTTATTGCGACCTTAGTAAATTTCACGCTATAAAATTTTACTGTAGGTACAAACAATTAACCAAGAAGCAAAATAGCCGTTAACAGTATTTTTTAATGGCAAAAAAACTACTACATTTAATATCGTATTAAATAAATACGTTACAATAAAAATCACTTATCTTATTATTTATGAACATGAACAGTGAACAGTGAACACGTATAGGAATTTAAAAAAATTGACTGTGCTTGTGGTTTGTGTTATATGGGGCAAACCTTCACGTTACGTTGAAGTTACACATTAGTTATACTGAATTAAACCAAACAAACAAATCAACACTAGCTGAACATTCTCGTATAACACAAAACGTTTATAAGATTTTGATAAGAGTTGATAAGATATTAAATAAGAAAACAACTATTATAAAAGCGTTATTTAGGGATTTAGGGCGTTAAGGAAAACTTTAAAAACAAAAATTCTTGTATAAATAGAAAAGAAAGCTATATATACCGGGTGATTCAGTTTGACTGTCGCACCCCTATAACTTTTTAATTATTGAACCTTATATATTTGAAAACGGCGACAAATTCTCTATTAAATGATGTGCATTTGTTATCTACACGATGACGTATGTCAAGTCCGCGATAGGCAACTGTTTTTTTTAATTACATAGTATACATGTTTTCGTTGATTAGGGTAGAGAATTTAATTCTGAATCCGACTATGTATTAAAAAAGTATGCATACATAAGGAATTTTTCGAGAAAAAATCAGTTCAAAGTTTATTCAAATTATAGCAAACTGTCTATAAAACATAACAAAAAAAGATCAAATGTTAAAAATTATACTATCACTATCAATGCCAATGTATTAAACATTAATTTTTAACTAGAGTTGTAAGCTTGTAAGAAGCATATTATTGCTTTACAACTCGTGTTATATAGCTTACTTTTTCTACGATCACATAATACTTACGATTTTAACGGTTTTTTGGCTAATATATATATAATTTAGCTCTGCGAGCCAAGTTGGCCCATGGCTTGTTTGATAACTTTCTTCCATCCTTCTCTATCGCTGGCCTTCCTTCTCCATCCAGTAATTTTTAACGTTTCTAAATCTCTCTCCACTTCCGTCCTCCATCTTGCTTTGGGTCGTCCCCTTCTCTTCCTTCCCCCTAGCGTGTTTATCATTACCATTTTCGGCATTCTTGTACTCTCCATTCTTTCTGTATGTCCCAGCCACCTTAGCCTTTGTACTTTTATAACCCCAATGATACTTGTTTCTTTGTATAGTTCTTTTAATTCATCGTTTGTTCTTCTTACCCACCGATCTCCAATTCTCTTTCCGCCAAATATTTTTCTTAGCACCTTCCTTTCCCACACTTCTAGTCTTGTTTGTTCTGTTTTGTTTAGCGTCCATGTTTCGCACGCGTACGTCACTATTGGTCTTATAGTAGTGTGGTATATTTTGATCTTTGCTTTTCTAGAAATATTTTTATTTCTCAGAACTCTGTTTAGTGCTCCCAAACATCGGTTTCCAGCCATTATTCTTGCCTGTATCTCATTGCCTATATTTGGGTTTCTTGAGAATACGGCCCCTAGGTACGTGAACTTTTCCACCTCTTCAAACTTGTATTCTTTTCCACTTTCTGTTGTTACATTCAAGTAGTTTCCTCTTTTAAATTCACTGTCCTTCCATTCCATATACTTTGTCTTCTCTTCATTAATAAATAATCCCACCTTTCCCGCCTTTTCCTCCAGTGTTTTCGATATACTTCTCAGCTCCTCTTTACTTCTAGTAATTAGCACAAGGTCGTCCGCAAATGCTAAACATTGGTGCCTTCTTCTATACACCAGCCCACTTCTGTTAATCTTCGCTTCCCTTATTGCTTTTTCCAGTACAATGCTGAACAGATTCGCCGACATTGGGTCCCCTTGTCTAACCCCCTCCTTACTCTCGAAAACTTCTGATGTTTTGCTGCCTACTCTAACCAGATTTTCTGTTCCTCTTAACGTTACTTTTATCATTCTTGTAAGTTTACCACTTACTCCCATTTCTTCTAATGCTTTGTACAATGCTTCTCTTTGAACGTTATCGTATGCCTGTCTGAAGTCGACAAACAAAACAAATGTCTGTTTCTCGTGTTGGTAGCTTTCTGCTTGAATCTCTCTTAGGGTGAAAATGTGATCCGTGGTGCTTCTTCCCTTCCTAAAGCCGCATTGGTACTCCCCTATTTCGTTTTCTGTTTCTTCTACTAATTTATTTTTTATATAGGTTGCTATAATTTTATATGCGACGTTTAACAGGGAAATACCTCTGTAGTTGTGGCAAACACTTGCATCCCCTTTTTTATACACTGGGCATATTATTGCTTGTCCCCATTCTTTTGGCATTTCTTCTTTCCTCCAGATTTCCTCCATCAGTTTTTGTAATTGTTCGATCAAGTCCTTGCTACCATACTTAAACAATTCTACAGTTATTCTATCTGTTCCTGGGCTCTTATTATTTTTTATCCGTTCCACTATTTCTTCGATTTGTTTTTTAGTTGGGGCTGGCACTTCTCTAGGACTCTCATTCCTATTTCTATTAATCTGCTCATTTTCCCTCGCCTTCCTGCTGTCATCATTTAGTAATTGGTCAAAATGTTCCTTCCATTTTTTTAGTATTTCTTCCTCTCCTGCAATAATATCTCCGTTTTCGTCCTTAAGGAATACCGTTTTTGTTTGGAATCCTCTCCTTTCTTTTTTAATTCCTTGGTACAAATTTCTAACCTGGTTATTCCTGAAATTGGTTTCTATTTCTTGTATCACTTTTTCATTATATTTCCTTTTTTTATCTCTTAGCAGTGTTTTCGTTTTCCTCCTTTGCTCCTCATATTTATTTTTCTCCTCTTCCGTTTTTCCCGTTAGCATTTTTAATCTCAGTTTTTTCCTTTCCTCTAGTTCTTTCTTACAGTCCTCATCAAACCAATTTTTTCTTTCCTGTTTCGCTTTACTATTACAATTTTTGGCAGCCCGATTAATTCTCGTTTTCAGTTCATTCCATTGTTCCTCAATTTCCTCCTTATCCGCCATTTTCTCTAATTCTTTTTTAATGTTTTTCTCGTATTTTAATTGATCGTCTTTACTCCTTAGTCTGATTACTTCTCTCTCTCTTCCTCCTGTCCTCGTTTGATTTCTCACTACAGGCAATATTTGCGTCACTCTGGCTCCCACTATAAAGTGGTCAGTATCCGCGTCCGGGCCTCTATACGTTCTTACATTGCTGATTGCTTTTATCTCTGGTTTTTCGATTAAGATATGATCGATCTGATTTATAGTTTTTCCATCCGGTGACCGCCACGTACCCTTATATATGTCTTTTCTTTGGAAGTACGTACTTACTATGACCAAATTCTTTTCCTTTGCGAAATCTATTAGAAATATCCCATTTTCATTTGTCGTTTCATGTTTGCTGTACTGCCCTATTGTTGGGCTATATATATTCTCTCTTCCTATTTTTGCATTTGCATCGCCAATCATTATTTTCATATCGTACCTAGGAATTTCTTCGTATATTTTATCTAGTTCATTATAGAATTCTTCCTTGACTTCGACGTCTTTTTCTTCTGTAGGTGCGTGAAAGTTTAGCAGTGTAATGTTTTGGTATTTTCCTCTTAGCCTCAGCAAGCATATTCTTTCTGATACTGTTTTGACATTTATTATACCTGCCTTTAACTTTTTGTTGATTATAAAGCCCGTACCCAGCATTCTGTTATTTCATCCACTGTTAATAAATACATATCCTTCTATTTCAATTGTACTTTGTCCCATTTGCTTTGTCTCTTGTAGTGCTACTATATTAAATTCGAATTTTCTAATTTCATTTATTATATGCTTTAATTTTCCCTCCTCAAATGTTCCCCTTACATTCCAAGTTCCAAGTTTTATATTCCCGTTGTTTTCCTTTATTTCAATTCCGTTTTCCTTATTCTTAGCCTTTTCCTTTGCCAATTTCGTCATCCCACTTTTTTCCCATTTGTTTTTTAGTTTTTTGGACCTCCTTTTATTCCATCTGGTGCCTCCTCCGTGTTATTTAGCAATTTTTGTTCCTTGTGACTAATATGCACATGTAATTACGTTGTCTTGTCAATTTTGACGTAAGCCTATACTTTGACATTTCTAGACAAGTGTGCGTTTTGCTTACCGTACGTTAGGACTTACTTACCATGCATGCAGGCTGTACGGTAAGAGTCATTTAATTAGTGGTCTTAGAAAAAGTATATTACATAACAAGAGTTGTAAGGAGCATATTACGCACGAGAGGAAAAGTATTTCCACGTTTACCCATGTAATCCCATCGAATTTGGACCACCCTGTACAGCCTGCATGCATAGTAAGTGAGTCCTAACGCACAGTAAGCAAAACGCACACTTAGCTAGAAATGTTAAAGTAGCCTTACGTCAAACACTGCCTGCATGCATAGTAAAGCACAGTAACCAAAACACACACTTGTCTAGAAATGTTAAAGTAGGCTTACGTCAAAATTTACTAGACAACGTAATTACATGTGTATATTAGCCAAAAAGCCGTTACAATCGTAGGTATTATGTGATCGTAGAAAAAGTAAGCTTCATAACACGAGTTGTAAAGCAATTACGCACTCGTAGAAATACGGCTCCGTGCGTAAGTTTTCCACTCGTGCGTAATAAGCTTCTTACAACTCTTCTTATGTAATATACCATTATATCTATCTTGTTTGTTTGTTTGTTCGCTATAGAATCCTAGGTCCGTTGACCGATCGGGACCAAATTTTGCACAGTTACTTTTTAGGACCTTGCAGATCTAACGCCAAACTTTAAGTACAAGCACATATTACCAATTTAAAAAAAATATATATTACTTGGACGGGATTCGATCATACGTCGGCAAATACCTGGTCATAACACGATACGGCGCGGTGTATTTCACAAGTAAAGATTGTTTTGTATACAATTAGTAATAAATGTACATGAAGTATTATTTTTATTAGTACATTTTTAATTGAAACAACACGAAAGAAAATAAATTTGAGTTATTATTCAATTTTTAAGCAATAAATAGTTATTTTTTAAGGAATTATAAGAAAATGAAAAGATGATTGATCAGAGTATGTCATTTGTGTATGATTTGGAATTATTGGGCTTATTCAAGTTAAAACAGTAATTAAAATTGTAATCGCCCGTGCAACGCCGGGTAAACAAACCATCTTGTTACATATAAATACTCCGAACATTTATCACAAATTAATTTCACATCGTTCGCTGTGTGTTATTAAACACATATCCTAACGTTTTTTAAAATATTAAACTTACATCGGGGCTAATACATTTTCAGAAGTAGCTACAATTCAACGCGGAATTGAACTAATAAAATTTAATACGGGCCAAGGGTATAGGGCAGCTATTAATTCCAATCGACTCGATACAGGCGATATTAAATATGACGATATACTTTGATAACCGAAAAAAAAGATACGATTTAATTACAATGTCCATAAAACTACGCAGCGTTCGACTAACCAAAGTTTAAAAGAAGCAGTCGTACGTTAAGAAAACCAAGATTGATTGGTCTAAGGGTTAAACAACTGTATTACCTACGTATTTTACAATCTGCTGGCAATTTCCGCCTTTGCAGAAGTTATGCTTACTTCCTCTTCCTTAATGCAAACGAGGATTTGATTTAAGGACTTGCGTTTTCAGAGGATGTGTTTGTTTAAAAACATTTCCGGCAATTCATATAAGCGTACAGAGTTTATTGAAAATGGAAGATGCAACCGGATATAATTCACCCTACATACAAATGTGTCGAGCAAATGGGTGTCACCTTAACTGTGCGAAAAGCGCGTATCCTATGAAATGCAACAGCTCGATGCAGTTTTAGTAACGCATATTTCTTTATCAAAGCACCAAACGCAGAACGTGCTGTGGTTTTAATTATAAACCATCTTCAACCAGAAAATAGGTCACGACTTCCGCCTCATCAGACACCAAAGAAAATTATTTATTTTAAATTAAGCTCAATATCTTAACGAGATGGGAGCTGGAACAATTAATTTAAAGTGATTTTTATCGCAATGTTACATCATATCAGACTTGGAACGAAAAAAGGAGTCTTTAAAAGAAGTGATACAATCAGGGTTGGGCAACATTTGTTTTTTACACTAAAAAATCAAAAATCATTTATTTAAATTTAAAAAATCACGATTTTTTGATTTTTTAAATATTTTTTTAAAGTTTTTTCCCTTGACTGGTCTCTACGAACTGAGTTCGGGAGTTCTTTTCGCGCTAATACCGAGGCTCTACGATTTAAATTTGGGCATTTTTACCGCTTTTGGACCGTTGACCTTGTTCTACGAACAGGGTTCGAGCGTTTTTATCGCGTTTGTGCTGTGCTGTACGATTTGAGGCCTTGTACACGCGAAGCGGATAACTTCGGTTGACCGCGCGTTAGAGCCGGTTTTATGCACGTGGCAGTATCAAGGCGGCGTAGGCAGATTTTTTTTAACGCATGTTCTGTGTTGAAGCTATAAGCTGGAAAAAGACAAAAATTAGGTTGATCTTTGTCACCAAAAGTCTTCTTTTTTCTTGACCCAAAAATTTTATGCAGCTAGATTTGGGTAAGTTGGGTTCGCGCGGTTTTTGCGTGTGATTATTGTAACAAAAAAATGTTTTTTTTTTGAGAAGCTGATAGAGAACAGCCTAATTGTTGTATTTTTCAACTCACAGCTTCATTACAGAAGCAACATAAAAAAAGGTTAGCCTCTGCCGCCGCGACATTGTCGAATCCATAAACTCAGGAATTTAATGTAACGTTCAAGGGGTTAAAGAAACTTGACTATTTTCCTTTTTTACAAGCAATTTATTCATTATTCGCGCTACATTATAAACTTTTATAAAGCGTCATTCAAAAAGCATCAATAAAGTTTTTCATTAGAAATTTCTTAGAAACTTTTTTTCTTGATAAAAAGTTGTGGATGACCTAAAACCAATTTAAAGAAGGAAAAAAAACCATAAAAATTCATACGATACTATAGATTTTAGCGATTTCAGAAATATTCACAAGAGTAAAGTGAGCTTAATTTAAGAGTCGCAAAAAAAAACTTCATAGAGAAACATTATTTAAAATTCAGAAATACGACCAAAGGTGAAATTTGTCGTTTAAATTTTTATTTTTATAGTCATTTTAACATCGAAAAAGTCTGCAACGAATGGAAAAGTTTTTTATTATTGGTCTCTCAAATAATTTTGTTTTTGAGAAAAGTTGGTGCATGATCTAATTTTAAGTTAAAAAAAGTTCAACATAAATTCATATAACACTAGATTTTAACGATTTTAGAAATATTCGGAAGAGTAAAGTGCCCTTATTTTAAAAATTTTAATAAGTTTAAAAAAAAGTTTTTTACAATCTGAAATTAATATTAAATTATAGAAAATTTTTCAAAATATTAATTTTTTTTTAGTGACAAGGCCGCATAAAAACCTGTAGTATTTTATATTGATGCAAAGCAAAAATAAAGGCGGTCAAAAATATTAAATAAAAAATGAGGTGTTGTATTTGAAATATAAAAGTTGCTATTAGTTCCAGAGAGGTGACTCACCCTGTATATTTAAAAATATTTTCATCGTGTTTGGAAGAAAAAACTGTATCAAATAGCGTTTGAATCAACTTTCTATCTCAAACCGTTTAGCCACAATCGACCGATCCCGCACTAATGACTCACCCTGTATATTTGAAAATATTTTTATCGTGTTCGGAAGAAAAAACTTTATCAATAGCTTTGAATTTACTTTCTATCTCAAACCGTTTATCCACAATCGACCGATCCGCACTAATGATTCACCCTGTATAATACATTTTTACTAATAATTCGAAACTCGCTTCTTAAAACTTCTCAAAGTCGCCAACGACTGATAATTCGAAGAAAACGGAATAAAATTGTATTGAGTCACCTGCAATATCTACCTGTCATTTTCTGTTCCTTAGAAATGACCTTCAAAGGCCGTGCCGGTCGCGAACCGTAACGGATATACTAAAATAAACAAAGATTTTTCTAAACGAAGACTATAAATCTTTGCAA